>KN469719.1:0-38520 GCA_000787095.1 Periophthalmodon schlosseri
TTACGTTATATATATATATACTTTCATCCAAATTTAACAAAAAGGCTATTAACACAATTATCAAGAGTTGCCTTTACTAAAACGGCAATTAAAAAAAAAAAAACAAAAAACAGTTGTCTAATTATTTTTGTTGTAGTCAACTGTTTATTCAGAAAGGGGAATGGAAACATGGTTTATCCCCATGAAAAACTCCACACAAAAGTAAAATGTAGCTTATACAAAAAGAGCTTTGTGAGAAAACTCCAGAAATTTCCAGAGCGCTCCACTCCATGTCATCCACGGACAGTGCTCTGCCTCCCTCTAGCGGAGATAACGGTGCTATCCTCTTTTTCTGTAATTGTAACAATATCTACTGTGACTGTGGGAATCATAATAATATATTAACGTACTTAATACAAAAAAATGACAATAAACACAACAAACAACTGTTATTAATGTAAAAGTTTATTTTCAAATGTCAAATACTGACAAAATTCCTCTCACCAAATCCCACAAAGCTAGACATTCCACGTATGTACTTTCTGGAGTCTTAAAAATCTATCCTGGGGTCTCCAGTCAGCTTAGAATGTAAACCCATTTTCACTGGGAAACACTGGGTCGGCTTCACGCAGTTTTTCTGGGCCAGGATGAAATATACCAATTATTCCATGAAGTCAACACAAGAGGAAAAAAAACAAACAAATTACTTTTTTGCAAATCAACAGAAAAACAGATAAAAAGAGAAGCAGCACAGAAGAACTTCAGAGTTCTATACATTCTGGCACGTTTTCATACAAATGAGAGACCCCGTTTTTAGGGTGCCAACCATACCCTGCTTTATACCCTCTTGTGCATCTTCTTCTCTAAGGCAGACATCAAGTACCAAGGGCCAACTGTAGCCAAAGTTTGAACCCTTCTGAAAACTTACATGTTTACATTATAAGTGGCAGGTTACAAAATGAAGCTAACTTGTCTGCCTTGGCATTCACTGTTAAACAAAACAACAGATTATCAAACACAACATTGCAACAATATACATTTCTGTCAAATCCAATAGGAGATATTTGAACTGACGGATTGCTGCAGGAGCCATAACAGATATACTTGGATTGAAAAAAGGTGCGTTTTTTTCCAGAGTTGCCTCAATCAGCAGCATTTATACATATGTTCATATGATACAGAGAGTCTGGTATACAGTATTACAGAGGCCAAAATGATGTATATAGGAACCGTTGATATGAAGAGGCAAAGAGAAGTGATAAGGATAAGTCAGACATATCTGTTCTATTTACAGTGGCATTCAAAAACATTCATTCATACAACTTTGACACGTTTAAAGCCCCAATGAAGTGACAGTAAGGTTGTGTTTACCATAACTTCAGCCATGTTTCGCTCAGAAAGGAACAGGTTGAGTCAGTATCTTTAAATGTATGGGTTTGTTTCATTGCCAAAGACATTACTATCGGTTGCATGAATAACAGCAGTGACGCAAACACAAGAGCTAGGCAGCAGAAAGGTTGGTCTGAATAACATAAACATTTTTCAGTTGTTGCTATGGTTGTTAGATACAGTGCCTTACCAGATACAGTCACAACTACAGATTTTACATTTTTTGCTGTAAAACTAGGGCTCTGCAGTTAATCAAATTTCAATCAAATATGATCAATCAAAATATGTGTCAATGATCAGCTCGGGCTTTTCCATCAGCAAGTCTACAATTCTGTGGCTGTTAACGTGCTTTCAAATAGACAACTGTTTTATGTTAAATGGCACCAATTTAAAAAAATGTTTAAGCTTATGAAATTAAGATTGATCTCCAAATGTATGTTGAAAAAAATAAAAGATATTAACTGATCACATTTTTCGATTAAAAGAAACATAAAAAAAAAAAAATCATGGATCTATTTTTTGCCAAATGGACAAATTCTTGGAAAGGGTTTTTGAAAAGCTTGACAAATTATGGGTTGAGGCAAATGATTCCTTCCTGAGTTGAAGGATTTTGTGAGGACATTTCCCCATTGAAAAGATATAATATTTAGATTTGAATTGTATTATTGCTATAACAACAGAGGACCGTTGCCATGCCAAATCTTACAAATGAGGAAGGAATTCTTACGCCTGAAACTCATGAATAGCCGACGCACTATCCCAATAGTCATCTGATAATATACAACAGTATCCGTCAATAAGCTTTTACTTGTTTTATAGGCTGTTGTTATTTGCGCCATCATCAACTTGCAATGGAAATGCAAGCCTAAACTTTGGCTTGCTGACCCGGCATGGTGCGATACTTCTCACTGAAAGCAAGCGCCACATAGATTTTGACTTCCCTTAGCAGCTTAACAGCTTTTAAAAATGTATTCAAACATCTATTTAGAAATTTCTAAAAACACTGCAGATTTTCACTATCAGTATAATCTTTTGAGTTAAGCTGTGGAAAACAGCACGGGCTTACTGTCATCCCTGCCCCCTCAGCATGTGTTACCAAATGTGCGCTGTGCCAAGCTGTGGAGTTAGCACACCCTGTAGGCATGTGGTGTCCCACTTCTGGCCCAGGAGGGTGGTGCAGGGAGCAGTCTGACAGCACCTGTGTGAGAGTGTCAGTCTGTTTATCCCAGCACAACCCTCTGACCTGATGTGTAGAGTTTCAGAGCAGGGGCCCAGAGAGCAGGGTGAGGGTAGCTGAGTGTTGGACTGAAAGATATTGAAAACGATTAAGAGTTTTTGGGTGGGACAAATATTGTAATTAGATCTGTGATACATCTAAAGATCAAGATTAGGTCATTTGATTTGGTTAACATTTACATGTCTGTAAAGATCACATTTACATGGTTTGTAAGTGTCTACTAACACCACAGAAAAAAAATATTTGTTCTAGTGATCAACCAATACAGATTTTTTTCATGGCCAAGAAATGGCAGAGAAACTGATAGCCGATATTTTTGGGCTGATTTACTACAAACTGAACCTCAGCCCTGTTTTACCACAAATCTATAAGAGTGCAGTGTAGTCATGTTTTGTGCAGTGTCCACTTTGCACATAAAATAAAGCATTATGTGTATCATTTCGGCAATAGGTTGGTCAAAACTAAATATCAGCCTGTGTTGGGGAATTAAGACCTATGCACTAAAAAGTTCAAATACTGGCCCGATACATCTCTACTTTGTTCTCTTGCACAATACCTAAACAACTATTTGCAGCGATTCAAATTGTAATTAAAATCTGATTATAGTTATTCTTTCCGCCCTAGCTTAGCACAATTTAGTAAGTACAGGAAAACTAGAAAAAGCTGCATTTTGGTCAATTTAAAACTTGCTGATCTTATGCATGCTATAGAGGCCAATTCATTTTAGGTTGATTTAGTTACAAAAACTAATAAAAAAGGAACCATTTCCCTCTAAAGTTTCCTCTTTCTGTATTGACCAATGTCATAATGAATTATCAACAAGGCTGAATGTAATTAACTACGACATGAAATCTATGCAGTTTGTGTCTGATCTTCCTACAAATCTTTTAGGCCTCTAATAGTCTATTTATGCAACAGTAAAGAAGCTGGCAAGCCATCGACATAAATAAATATACTGAACAGGCTTCAGGCCACACATGATTATACATGTATGTGGACTGACAGAACCGCAGAATGTAAATAGATAAGTGTACAGCAAAGTTTGTTTTCATAATTATCATGAAGTGAAAGAAATGCAATCATGCAAGAAATCAGGCCGAGCTTACACAACAAAAGTAGCAGAGAGAGTCCTGAGTAGAAGCATGCCGGGCTAATGCGCAGTGGAATTGTCATTTACAACCCACTGCTAATGTTTACTCTGCAGCAGGTGTGGATGGTGGCTAACATAACTGTGTCAGCTAGCAGATGTCTAACACAGCCTCAAGGGGTCATAAAGCATTTGGATGTTTCAGCCCAAAATCTGGAAAAAGTGCAAGTGAAAGTAATTCAGTGTAAAAAATAAAAGCTTGCTTATGAATTAACATACCACAAATGGTGTACAATTACCGGTACTTTATTTTTTTCTAGAAGGGAAAATAACTGCACCTACAAAGCCTCTCAGACAGCAGCTATACTGAGGCAGGTCTTGTGACAGTCATGAGACAATTATGTCCAAACATGGATCTATAAAAGCCATGTGAGTGAAACATCCATAAAATGATATCATAGGACGTGTTAATGTAAAGCCAGTGAAAAATAAGACAAGCCTTGAGTAATATGTGTTTTGAAAAGATTCTTCTTTCGGCTGCAAATGATTGTTTATCATATCTGAAATGGGTCTCAGATGTTCAAAATAGGCTCACAATCAATATCCAGTATCTGTCACATTTGTGCATGGCAGTAAAATCTACTGTTTTTAGGTAGTAGCCATAGGACTGCAAGATTAACTGCAATAGTATCAAAATCACAATTTTAACGGACACAATTAGCAAATCACAAAGGCTGCAATCTTTGAAGTACCGTAATTTCCTATTCTGCATGAAAAACTGCTCACCCTCTGCACAAACATGTTTTGAAATGTGATTCTTGTATTAGTTTATCAGTTCATATATCACTCTTTTAGTCAATTCTTCTAGACATGTTTAAAATGAGGACTTTGAACAGAATCATTTTATAACATGGATATAATATTTTCTACTGTCCCAACACATGAGACCTTGTTTTGGTTGCCCTCTATGTAACCCACACAGAGGCTAATGTTTGCAGTGTCGGGTCCCCCACAAATCTTTAGATCTGGAATAGAATTTGCTGCTTAGCTGAAATTTTTGTTGTGCAAACAGGGTCTTGGGAAGATCCACACGAAATGAGAGCAGTGAAAGCACACAGTATGGAAGCTGCAGTGGATTGCATCAGTTTTTGTTAGGAGGAAACCAAGTAAAGGGTCATAAAGAGGCCTGTATTCATGACTGGTGTGCAAGCAGTGCCATTTTTCACATCCATACCTTTTTTTTTACATCTCTAAAAAACAAGCATAAAAAAGAAGCACAATCACGGTTCCTATCTCCCGCACGGATCATTTTGGTGTCAGTTATATGAACGTTACTATACAGAATACAAAGTGCATTAACTCATCGCTCCTGCCCACTGCCTGATGACACACACCTACGAGTGAGTGATGCATCTTGGGAACACTGAACAAACCAAGACATGAGCGAGGCGGACCCAAGCGGCAGCAGCCCTCCATGCCCCGCCCACACACAAGCCAATGGAACTTATACAACTCTGCCCGATATGTTAAAGCCGGTAGGGGAGGGAGCGTGGAGGCTGCGAATAGGAGCCTGGTATGGGGGCTGTGGGAGAGGGGGGCTACCCGGCTAATTTACTGGTGACCAACGAAGACTTCCTCTGGGGCAGGTCCTGTGGCGTGGGGATGTGGTCGCCCGTTACGAGATTTTTGTCTGGGCCGGCCACTGGGAGAGGCTTGTTCTTCATCTTGGCTTTGGCCATGTTGTAGTCGCCCGAGTCAAAGTATTTTTGCTGGGAAGACAATGGGAGAGTCAGTGGTTATTCACACATTGAGAAGCTAGATTAAACTGGTGAGTCAAACGTCTGCTCTGGCATAAATGAACAGCTCCAGTGAATAGCAGTGAGAAAAGCAGCCTACTGGGTTTAAATGTCATATTTTTAGGTCACAAAATGGACTCTTGTGAGCTTTAAACCATGTTAGAATGTTGTTACCTCCTCAAAGACATACCTGGGGTTGTGCCATGTTTCATTCACACGCTTAAGTAATCCTGCAGATTTAGTCCGTCTACATCTCCAAAGTTCAAAATGCTCTGTTCCACCTTGTGATGTCATGAAGCAGTATTTTTCAGGTTAACAGCTACTTTTTAGTTTTTGTTCAGTAGTGATTGGCAATTCCAGGTCTGAAATGATCCAAAGGATTCTAGCAAAGGTGTATGGAGTTTAAAAACACAGTGGAGCACTTCCTGTATTACCACATGACATCACAAGGTGGAACAGAGTGTTTTAGTCTGAGAAAAGAACACAGTTTAAAAATGCAGGATTTGTGTTTTAAACATGTGTGAATGAAACAAATCACAACTCCATGTATGTTTTTGGCGAGGAACATTACAGCATAGATCAGAGAATAGCGTAATATGGGCCCTTTAAATTTCGAATATGTCAGCAAGGCCTCATTTCTCAAAACCCTATGGACCATAAAAGTACAACCTGATTCGAAGCCCGCTTTAGTTGCAGAATTCATTTCCTAATTTTTCAATAGACCTTTCAAAAAGATTCTAATATTAAGAGTTTAAAAGCTCGACAGAGGCTAACCAGTAATGCGCTAACTAATATCCATCATGTGGTTGTTTTCAGTCAAAAACACATCTAAAACTTAAAATTTAGCAAAACAATATTATTAAAATAATATTTTTCATGTTTAATGTTTAAATAACTTGGTGGTTTACAGTTTTACAAACAGATTTTAAATAAAATTGTGGTAATTAGTTATCATATTATCTTATTAGCTCGACCAAGTTTTCAAAGTCAAATCTGTGGGTTATTTACTGTCTGAAGTAAGTGGGCGCTCACTGTTGAAGTGGGCGCTCACTGTTGACCTCCATACTTTTAACATTTTGTGTTGACTTTTGTGTCCTGTATTATGCATCGTTATAACTTTTTCAGCTACTTTTGATAACCTTAGCCTTGTTATATAGCACTTTAATGTATATATGTACATGTATTAAAAAAAGTAAATCAGCCCCCCAGAAGGACTCTAGCTGCTGGCTTCAAAGGTTAAAGAACTTTAATAGAAGCACAGTTGGATATATCGTTTTGATGGTTAACATGGTTAACCTAAAAGAAGTCAATTTAGCATAACATAGATCCAACTAATATAAATAGTGGATAAAAATAATATTACAGTTCAAGGCCACATTTAAATACATAAAACAGTAATACTTGTGCAAATTGTCTGGGTCGAGTGAGGCTCTAAGGTTGTGTCAGCTTTAAAAACACTCTAGTTTTGACTTGCACACCATGTTTTTCTCCCATCTCCCATGATAGCTCCCCTCCTGAGGTGGAGTTCCTCTGTATCACATATGTGTAGGAGGAGAAGACTGTTAAGCACCCCTCCGCACTAGATGCTTATACAACGAGTTCACGAGGCTCTTTATATGATGTGAATAAAAGGCATTATTGGCTGGTTAATGTCTTATTTAGTGGTTAATTAGGCTACAGTCCTGGTTCTGAGGAAAGTACATTAAAGATTTGACATATTGATTCACAGGTTTCAGTTTAGAATTACATCAGCGATTATGGTAAAATATTTGCTTTGCCATTCATTTCAACAGCAGTTGCAGCAAGTAGTTGTTCTACTAATGGTATGTCACAAATTGCCGGCCTCCATAAGAATTCAGAAACATTTTAACTCTGCTCATATACCACATAGAAGTTATTATTTCCAACTAAATAGAACTCTATAATTTAAAGGTGCACTATGTAACTTTTCTGGTGGAGAGTCTGCAACCTGCTTGTCTCTGTGGAGATGTTATTGCTATGCTTGAAATGTCCCACATTATAGAATTAAAATAGAATAAAATGTAGGTGTTTTTATTGTTCAAAAGTACAAAAGTAGTCACACATTACCAGAATCCTCTTATCACAGATCTGACCTGTGACTTGGCCTGTTTGCGTTGGTTTCCATGGAGATGGATAAGTTTAACGCCATAACATGGAACATTCTAGGCTAATAACATCTTCAAGTAGACAAGCCGGAGTGCAGAAATGTTACATAATGCACCTTTAACTATATGATATGAGCTCAACCTTTTTGTTCATCATTAAACAAAGTGATCTCTTGTTGTTTTTGTCCCTTAAAAAAAAGAACATTTCCTTTCTTGATGTCGTACCCCTTTCTGTAGCCTCTTCATGAGGAAGTCGGAGCCTCCGGGCTTCTGAGGGTACTTGGCCTTTAGCTTGGCCTCCTCAGCCTTCATGGCATTCACATTCTTCTCCTGAGAGTCCTGCAGAGACAAGTACAAACAGAGCATCACTGTGATACGTTTGGACAGAAAACAAGCTTACAAGATAAGGCTCACATACAGGCTTTTGCATAACAGCTATGGAATTACAGAAACACCAAATCAACAATGAATGACAGCAAGGTGCACTTTTCATTAACCTGTTGGCTGCACTGAAACGGCTGAAAGATATGGGGAAAAATATCTAACTGTGATCTTTCTAATAAGCACTGCTATTATTAAAACATAAATCGCAAATCTGATCGGTTTCTGTTCAAAGTTCACATTTTTACTTCAGAAATTGCAGCTTTTGCGATTTGCAGCTTTTGCAATTTGGTAATCCATGTCCATTCAAATTATAATTCTGATTCCATCGCTATTCATCTTGCAGCCCTACAATATAATCTACAGCAGTGGAACTCAAACTGTGGTCCACGGACCACTAGAAAATTATAGCCTAAAATAAAACACAATTTTCTTTAGTGTTCCTCAAATTGTTCACTTGATTCATTTTATAGATTTTTAATTAAACCTACAAATACAGTGTGGAAGCTGTAGTGAGTGTAGCTCTTATTTAATTTGTCCAACACTAATGAGCCCTCAGCAGCCTGTCATACATAAAGTCACATCAATAGCGGAGCACTGTCTTTCCAAAAGTGGCCTGCCTAGCTTCTGATTTGCATTTGACATACACACAGAAAAACCCATTTAATAAGGAAGGGAGTCCACATAGAAAGCGTGTTTGTGAAAACAAACTGCAAGTCTATGCACAGACCTTCCCTTAAGACACGTGCATGGAGAGAGAAAACTACCACAATCGGCTTTTCTGCAGCAGTCGCTTTGGCGGCTGTGTCTGGACACACGGAGGGGTTCTATGACAGAGCACAGGGCATGTGCACAAAGGCACCGCACACACACACACGGGGACGTACTGTAGAACAGGGACACGGTCACAGACACACAGCGACACGCGAGAAGGAGAGAGGAGCAGGAGACAGGTGAGGAGGAGTGTCAAGGTGTCTCCTACCTCTCTTAGCGGTTTATGTCCTTAAGTAAGAAGCCCTCTGTTGTTGTCGGCCAACTTGGGCAGAAAGAGTCGACTTTGTCAAAGCCCCACCCAAGTGTGTTACCATGGAGCTCCTCTCACTCATGCATATTAATGTTAGATAAAGAGGCTTAAATCAGATTTTATAAACTACTTTGAACATTTGTAAGTGCTTTTTATTTCAATAACAGTGATCTATAGTCAATTTACTTTTAGTCTTATTAATGAATAAACACAATCTTGATCTTTCTTTTTTGTATTGGAGGTGTGGGATATTGCACAATAGGTGGTCTGCAGTTTGTTTTTTTAGCAACAAAGTGGTCCTTGGTCTGAAAAAGTTTGAGAAACACTAGTCTACAGTATTTATTTATTTATTTATTTATGTATTTATAGTAGTTACTTAGGCATAATATATAATGCCCTTTTACCTGTGATTTAAATAGCGATGCACCAATCCAATACTACTCTAAAATGTTAATTCTCCTGGACTTGTTTAAAATCTTGAAAAAGTACCAGTTTACCAGCGAAGAAGACAGTAAAATTGAGCAATGTCTTTCCTTGCTGTGTAAATTCAAGTATAATTGCAGGTCTAAAGAGGTGACATGACAGTTGGGACACACAAGTCTGCACTGCCTGGGTGACTAACACTGGTTGAACTGGTCTGCTCTCACAGTTACTTTAACAGAGGTAAGAGCATTTGGACCACCTGCTCACACCCTGTTTATGTGAAAGAGCCTAACATAACAGAGAGGTCAAACTCCACGGGCTGTAAACCAAACTCCAGTTATGATAAGCAGCATCATTCGAGACTAAGACAGGAAATGGCTACCAGCTAACATAAGAATATGCTTTTAGACCACTAAACCAATAGCATTTAAAACATTGATAATTAATTTAAAAATACCATGATGACAGGTGGATGTGGACTTAGAAGCATGTTACAAACTTAATGTAACAATATCTGGTTTTTATCCATTCCAAAAAAATATCCAATCCAAATGCACTGAGTAAATCATTTTAAAGCCAAGGGGACACTTCAAGAATATGACTTAATTTTATTTGTGTTGAGAATATTAAAATTGCAATCATCATTCTTGAATTAATATTTGACACTGTGACATCCCTGTATAAGATGAAGGACATTTAAATGCTAATTTAATACAAAGACAAGAATTTATTAACTGAAATTTATGATGATGTTAAGATTGCAAGTCCAGACACAACTTTGAGACAGATGACTAGAGTTAGAGAGCCAGTCCCACTGAGCCGGTCTGCTACGGAATCACTTGGTGAAAATGATGTGCTGCTATATTGAGCTCCAGAACAGACTGGTGTGGCCTTCACAAACCTGTAGGTCAACAGGTGTTGAGTTTCTGAACACTCACCTCAGATACCTCCACATGAATGATCTAGTTTAGCCTAGTCCTGTTTCCAAAACAAGAGCACACAAAGCGCTGCAGGTCACAAGATAAGAATTTCTACCATTGTTTCTTCACTTTTCGCTTTGTAATTATAAATCAAATTAGAATA
Source organism: Periophthalmodon schlosseri (assembly GCA_000787095.1). Taxonomy (NCBI): domain Eukaryota; kingdom Metazoa; phylum Chordata; class Actinopteri; order Gobiiformes; family Gobiidae; genus Periophthalmodon; species Periophthalmodon schlosseri. The sequence continues at coordinate 10,526 of KN469719.1, forward strand.
TTTTTTCATCAAAATAAATATTCCAACAATGCAACCATTTTGGTTAAACAAGATTTATGTAATGTGAAAATTCACATTTTAACATTTCCAGACGCCTGAACATTTAAGAAGACTCTGAACTGCTCAACTAATAAATGAAGAACAAGCTCTCCCAAACATGTCTGTAGAAGTCCTAATGACGGGGTTAGCACTAGCTAGTCTTTTACATACCAACACTGTAGATGGAATGTTTATTACCTAAACTATTGCAGCAATTGTGATTATTCGAAATGGCATTATATATTTGCAATTATACTTGCTGCCCTAGCACTGGAAAAACTTTTTCTTTCTTATTGTAAAAACGTTTTTTACATCTTTCAGCTTAAACTTTCAATGTTGGTTAACTGGTTACTTGTCTGTGGACTACAGTGCACAAGGTCTGAACTGGCTACTCTACAGCTGGTGGGCAAAGAAGCAACCCACTATAGTTGTACAGGAATCCCAAAATTATTCTGTTAACTGATAAGCTGAATTATTTAGGCACAATCTAATCAGAACATTAAAAATTGCATGATAATTTTGGAAGCAAAATTAAGACATTTCTCTTCCATACCCAAAAACGTGAACTGCAAAGTGATTATTTATCTTGGCTCTTTATTTAGCCAGCTTGTTTTTAAAAGAATGAGAACCAGGCATATACTGTGACTTGTTCTTGACGTCACTACAACCTGTACAAGGACAGACATTAGCTGGCATACCTGTTTCAGATGTGTTAATATCCACTACCACAATTGCTCTGCACAGCTTTTGGATGGTTGTATCAAAACATACTCTGAACCTGAAGTCATAGGGACACAGAAACCTCAGTTGATGCTTAGTAACCAAAAGGTTTGCCAAGAAGACGGAGGTGTTGGACTCCTGGCAATGTCAGACTTCCACACCCAGCTGGTGTAATAACGCAACAATAAATCAAAGATAAACTATGATTCACTTGGGTAAGTAAGTTCACATGGCAACTGTCTACTGGGAGACAGACAACACCAGTACAACACCCAACTAAAAAAGTCTACTTGATCTAGACTTGTAACTTTTAGTAGTAGTAGATAATATTTTCATAAATGGTAATAATTAGATGTGACAAATTCCAGCTTCAATCTCTACTTGGACATCTATGAAAATTAATCTTAGTTCACTGCAATTCGCAAAGGTCTTATTGCATTTTCTGCTATATTGCATTTGTTTGTTTTTTGTTGTGTGTATGAATAGATGTATTATATTGGAACTCACTTTCTTTGGCAGCCGGTCAATAAGTGTAATCACTCTATTAATATAACGTGTATATGACATTTTATTTGGGGTTTTGTAATTTAAGATATTTCATATAGCGGTCAGTGTTGTCACAATACTAGAATTTCAAATTTGATTTCGATAGTAAGGGATAGACTCAATACTCAATACTGATTCTGATACCACGATAGACAAGAGAATGTGATTTTCAACATTAAGTAACAGTACTTTCTTTTATTTTCCCATGTGGCCTTACATCTGTGTAATCCCTCAGTCGTCCAAGTTGGTTCCATAATGGTTCATGGGCGTATACTCGTCTATATGTCTTATACTTGTTCTACAAGCTCAAGATCATTCTAAAAGCTATTCAGGAAAGGTTCATTTCTGTCCTGTGTATGTGACTTTTTATTGATACCTGCTCAAATGATACTAGTTTTAGTACCAATTAGTATAAGATTTTTAATAATGTTGACAACCCCATTTTATATTCATATAACAGGTTGAATCACTTGGTGTTCATTACATAGTTACTACTTCAGAGATTAGTTCTAAGATGAATAACTAGTTTAGAATTGGTACTGATGTCACTGTGCACTTAAAACCAAGTAATAGTACTTTTTAGCAACTACCAGATGTATGAATGTCAATTGTTAGAAATGCATTTATTACAGTGTGATGGTAGTCCAATTCCAGGATGGACCAATGAGGCCCGGGCTGCTCTGAACTCAGCAGCCAATGACATCAGGCAGGGGACAGAAGAAGTGTCACTCTGCCAAGGTGTCTGTTAAAAGTCGTGATCGTGAGACGTGTTTTTAACTTGAATGCACAACTTCCACGCGTGTCCACTGCTCTACTCCCCTGCGCTTTGCTAAGAACACACAGCACCTTCAGCTAACGTAGTCCATTGCAACAACAACGATCCAGCAGCTTGAATCCCACCTGTTTTTCGTCCTCGCAGTCCACCTGGGTGTCCGAATCCGTGTTTTCTGACGACATCGTGGACGTGTCGTGATCAGACCGCTGTCCCCTCTCGCAGTGGGTCCCGTGAAGACGACGCACCAAGCCTCGTTTTCTGCAGATACCTGTGATCTGAATTATCCTGCTTTTCCCCTACACGGCTGCTGTGCTGCTGCTGCTACTGCCCAACAAAAATGGCGTAATGAGAGATGACGTCAGTAGAGGGGGGTTGAGCGACGTATACAGTAGCCAATGAGATGAGAGAATCTGATCAGTTATAGCCAATGGCGTGGCAGCAGTAGGCGGGCTATGTTTGATTGACAGCCGCTCGTCCAATGGTTTTACGGAAGTGAGAGGAGGGGGCTGCACTGCATCAACACAAAACCATAAACAAACTACATTTAGGGAAAAAAAAAAAAATGGAAATTATGTGACAGAATGCTACTTAAGTTTACAATTTGAAGCAAAGAATACTACATTTTTAAGTCTAACACGTAAAACTTCTACTATTATGATGGAAATGATATTTGTTATAATGAAATCTCTGGTTTCTGATTGGCTCTGCGCTGCCGTTGACCCTGTTACTTCTCGTCAATCAAACAATTCGCGGGAACGACACCCCAAGCCAATGTCCGTTTAAAAAAAAAAATCTTCTGAAATTTCGCATTTTAGGTAAATAAACGTTTCTTCGAGCTTGTAAGTATGATATGATCAACCCCAAATGACATATGGGTGTACAAGAATTTTCTGGAACTTCTGTAGATTTTTGTTATTATCAATAAAACCTAACTAGCATTGTGCTAATGCAGCTGCTTCGTTTGAATAATGACTTTTCTCGTTGGTTCTTAGTTGTGTTCTCACGAATAATGGCTTGTCTACAACAAGTTAGGACTTCTCAGGTAAATCAACTATGTCTGTACTTTGTGTTATTTGTGCTCAAATTTAAGTTTAAATGTATTGTGTTTCCTTACTTTCAAAGCAACTTAAAACAATTCAATGCAGTTAAAGGATAGGAGTGAACATGACAGTTCGTTACTGATTAGGTTATATATAAAAGAAAATCATGTTTTTTTGTTGTAACACATACTTAACACACAGTTAAGTATTAATTTATTCATAATCTTGGTGACTTTCAGATTTTAATGTGTAGATGTTGTACAGGAGACCAGGAGTCCGTTTTCTGGCCTAGGGCTACGATAAAAAAAAAATAAAAATGAATCACATATTTTGTTCCCTCATAGTGACTGATCACAATTTTAAATTTGATTGTATTTTTCGCTTATTTTAAACGCTATAAAATGGCTTTAATGTAAATTCCCTGAACATAATACAGAGTTTAATTATTGCCATTTAACACAAAGAAGCTGTCAAATGAAGTCTTTTACAAACCACATGCTTTTACAGACAGAGGACTGGCTGGAGACCCCTCAGTTAAAAAGACCCAGCTCATCATTGACCATTAGACATGACTGCATCTCAATTACAGTTTGATTAATTGCACAGCCCTAGTTTTCCCTATGGTTTATGTTTTATTTTCATTAGAAATATTCAAAAGGCAAATTTACAAACGTTGACCCTGATTACTTAGATATTAGTAACTAGACATTAGAACTTGCTATATTACAGTGTTTCTCAAAGTATGGTATGTGTGCTACTGGTGGTAAAAGGAAACCACTGGTGGTATGTGAGCTATTTCTGATGGTTCGCAAGATCAATTTTGTCCCTAGGGCGAATTCTAGGTAACTATTGTAGCAATGATGTAGTCAAAGTTAAGACTTTGTTAGCCCCGGAACAGTACTATTTTAGATATGGTTGAGATCTGGTGGTACTCAGAAAACCAAATCTTTTCTTCTACTTTCAGAACCACTGCTATATAACAACGCAAAATTGCAATTAAGTATAGTAATCCACCTGCACCCATCTCCATAAAATATAATAAGCTTATAGAATGTTGTCATGCAATCTGAAAACCAGCATAGTAGGACATGTTGTGGTAGTACTAGTGCTACATAAAAGTTTGTTGGCAGTTTGCTACTAATCCAGTTTTCTCCTCAGAAGATTACCGAGAGAAAATTTTGGCTATTAAAATTAGCTGCTACAGAATGTTGATGGTGGAATATTTCCAGGCTTAATGCCAAAGCTGATATTTTGATTAAAGACTCTTTCCATCTGACTTGAGGCTATTACACTGCTTTATGCACAGTATTGACTCGACACTGTGTCGTTTGCCCACAGCTGTCAGAACAGGGATGTCACAAGCATGAATAGATTTGAAGATTTATGGTAATGTGGCAGTAGGGTAGTCGTAAGAATGTTATAAGAAACATATTCAAATAAACCTTGGTCATGCATTAAAGAAAAGATAAAGTACCCACATGGTCAATAGGATGCTTCTTCTCACGAAATAAATCTAACACTACAATGAGTTGTCAAAAGTATCAAAAATCAGATATTAATCGATACTAAAACTAGTACTGAAACTAGATACTCATTTGGACAAGTATCAATACTAAAAAAGTCACATCAACAACACAGAAATGAACCTTTCTGGAATAGCTTTAGAATGATCTTGAGCTGTATCAGAACAAGTAAAAAACACATACACAGATATGATACTATGATTTAATGTTAAAGTCACAATCTGTTGTTTAAATAAAGAGTGTTTTTATTATCATTGTGGTATCAGAATCTGTATTGAGTATCGAGTCTGTTCCTTAGTATCGAAATCAAGTTTGAAATTTTAGTATTGTGACAACACTACATTGTCATATCTCTAACATGAAGATATTTTCAAATTAGCAATGTATTTGTTTTGTTTTGAAATTATCCTTAAAGGAACTGTATGTAGCCTGCGCTTTTACAGTTTTAAAAAATGAACTACAGTCACAAATGAACATGGGTTGCCAGTGTGTTAATCGCAGATAGAGGACACATACAAGTTTTTCTCATTCTCAGTATCTGGACAAGATATACTGCAGCAGATTCAGATAAGATAAGAGAAAGTCCTTTTAGGTTTTAACCAACTGTATTTAACTGGCAACCCAAATGAGAGACTGGGGTGAGGCTCATTCTGCTTTCTGATTTGATAACCATCTTTAGAACCAAAGCACCAAATTATAAGATACACAACTTGGCCATCATGCCCAATGTTTTTGTAAATAAGAATAAATCAGCATTGCAATAGTTAGCAATAAAACCTATTTTTTATTTGAACATCTCTTATATTTGGGGGCACGGTCAGGTCATTTTTATAATATTTAAAATCTAAATCTTACAGTTCCTGAATACAACCAGCCAGAAAAATGTGGCAGACATGACAACCTGTTATAGTAAGTATTATGTATTTTCCAGGACACGCAGCTGTTACCAAACCAGGTGGTGTCTGAGCAGCAGTCCCTCGTTGTTGTCAAGAAACTTTTGGCCATTGCTGTTTCCGGGATAACATACCTGCGTGGGTTATTCCCAGAAAAAGCCTATGGGACCAAACATGTGGAAGGTAAACTGGAAAAAAAAACAAAAAAAACATTCAAATTAGCTGAAATGTTCAAGTTAACTTGTAATAATTTTGTTTTCCACAGACCATAAAGTGATGATTCTCAGAGAGGAGAAAAATTGTCCTGGTGCCTGTCAGATTGTCCAGTGGTACGCATTTTATAACTTCCTGTGACATTTTGAGGACTTTTAACTATTGAAATTTGAATTTTTAATTGCTATGGTAACAGTTCTATATTTTCATTACTCTGAAACAAATGAGAAGACAGTCGATTACGGTTTTTAGCTTATTCATACAAGCCCTGCATGCAAAAAAAATACTCATGACAATTCATACAACCTCTAGAAATGTGTGATAAATCAAGATTAAAATGAAATCACAATTTGAATCATTAGTATTTAAAATGGTATAAACTGCTAAAATTTCAAACTTGATTTCGATACTAAGGAATAGACTCAATACTCAATGTCGATTCTGATACCACACTGATAATAAAAACACTCTTTAGACAATAGAATGTGATTTTCCACATTAAATGGCAGTGCTTTCCTTTACATTACCATGTGGACTGTGTAATCCCTCAGTCGTCCAGGTAGGTTCCATGATTTTCCAATTAAATGGCAGTGCTTTCCTTTACATTACCATGTGGACTGTGTAATCCCTCAGTCGTCCAGGTAGGTTCCATAGTGGTCCATGGGTGTATATTAGTCTATGTGTCTTATACTTGTTCTGATACAGCTCAAGATCATTCTAAATCTTCAGGAAAGGTTCATTTCTGTCCTGTGAATGTGACTTAGTATCGATACCTTCTCAAATTAATATGTAGTTTCAATACTAGTTTTTCTACAACCGTAGTGGCTCCAGTTTTTTATATTAGTTGTTTCATTTCTCATATTTTGGTTTGCTTGTTCAGTTCTATCAATAGCATAGAGATTTGAGAATTAAACACATTTATTTTTATGACAATGACAGTAGCGGAAACGTATTCATTTGAGTGAAGATTTATTAGTATACTACAATAGCGGCACATCATGGTACTTCCTGTCTTGTAGGATGCAAGGATGCTTTGATGCCATCCAGAGAAAATATGTAAGTACAGATACTAGTACTCTTGATGCTATAAATATTAGTATGATTACTTGTAAATCTTTTCTTTTCTACTCTCCTCCAAAGCTGCGGACAGTCATTTTGTCTGTGAGTATTTAGATCTCATGAGTGGTTTTACTTTACATATTTCTATATCTGTTTTTGATATTCTGGTGTTGTTTTTGCGCAGATCTACACTGACCCCGACAACCCCCAGGTATTATATTTTCCAAAGCATTTGTTCCAATGATGTACCCTCATACTTATTTTGCTATAGTTCGTTTGTTGTACTTATTCATTACTCTACCTATTTTGCGTTTTACTAGTGTTTTTTAAAAGTGGTTTATTGTGCAATTTAGCTGTGGTGCTGACCGTGTAATTTCCCTGTGGATCAATAAAGTGTCTAACTTTCTACTCTTTTTCAGAAAGTGACGGAGTTTTACCAGTTTCGATTCCAGTACACAAAGAAAGGCTCGCAGATGGAGTTTGAAAGGTGGCCTTTAATTTGCATTCACAAACTTGATTTAGAAAGCTACATCAATTATTATTTGGTACCACTTAATAATAACTGCATTTTAATTAGCCTTAATACAGTGTGAACAAAAACTTAACTACTCAATTAAGGGTTAAGGGTAAGGAGTTAGGGTTAGGGTATTAATTAAAGTGATAGTAAGTAACTTTCTGGAGGAGGAAAGCCAACTACGTGATTCAGTGGGAACAGTTAAAACCATACTTAGGAACATTCTCCATGGAGCTAAATACGTTCCATGCCATACTGTTGAGTATTATAGCCAAAGGAACAACATTTCTGTGGAAACAAGCAGGAGGAGGCCCCTGTCCAGACCAAATATGAGTCAGGTTTGTGATGATGCAAGCCTGCTCAGAGTAAGGACGCATGTTTTTCTACATTTTTACATGCAATACAAATTTCTCTATTGAAAAAACAATGCTTTTATTTTCTATTTTTTGGCAAAAAAGTTACATACTATGGCTTTAAGTACCGGTAGTTACTTAAATGCTTTATGTATGCTTTATTGTATGCTATGTATGCTTTATTACGGCTATTAAAGTTGAAGTTATTATTAAGTCGTAACTATTATTTTACTCTCTTTCTCTTTAGCAAGAACAAAAACAAGGTGTCATCCTTGGCCTGTGGAAACACAAAGAAGGCCAGTATCCTGCTGGTGAGAAAGCTGTACACTCTGATGCAGAACCTGGGTCCTCTGCCGGACAACGTGTGCCTCAACATGAAGCTGGCCTACTACGACGATGGTACAGAACAAGAGGCACACTACCTGGCTGTCAAGATGATTCTTTTTTATAAACATGCAGTGCTATCGCTGGGTTTCAGATGACATCTCAACATTCTATAGACCAATATTATTTAATACAGATGGGGGCAGTTAAAATTATTATTCTTAAAATGCAGATTGTTGTTTTAATACAGTGACTTCTTGAGTCTAGGCCATAATAGAAATGATCAAGTTAAACATTTGTGCATTTACCTTTTGAATATTTCATGGAAAAGTACAATGGAAATAGCTATTTTAAGTTGCCAGAATTAACCCAAAATGAATGGTGCATATAGATCAGGTTTATGTGACATCACAACATTCTGCAATGTCTATAGTTTAAACTGAGCTGGAGACAGGTCAGAATTCTTTGGTAGAATTTGATTTTTTACTGTCAGGTTGCAGCTGTTATGTCCTGACTTATCGTTAATATCTCTGTAATTACTGGGGCTATCCACATGAAACAAAACTGGCAGTTCAATGTCTCTGCCATGACTCCCCTGTGTCATGTTAATTGGCAAAAAAATAAATATAATACCAGATATTCAATTTAATTAAATTTAAATTTATTTTTGTAAAGCCCAAAATCACAACAGCAGTTGCCTCTTAGCGCTGAACAGGATCATTGATTCAACCAACAGAAAGTAAGAAAATCAAACAGTGAAACCGTCATTGGTCAATATCAAATTAGCCAACATTCATAGAAAACAAACAAATGGATAACTGTCCCAGAACATCCCCTGCCCTTAGACCCTCCTTCTCGGCAAGGAAGAACCACAGTGAAGGAGAGATCCACTCTCATGGACGGGCAGGCTGCAGGTGTGTCCAGGACTAATGTGCATCCATTTGCAGATAAAGTTCAAGTCTGTAGGGCCAGAACCCACTCAAGACTAAGGGACAGAGGGGGGCTTATCCAGGATAGCGTAGGCGTCATCTAGCCAGGTGAGGGAAGCGGAGGATCCAGAGAGCAGGATCAGGGTATAGGAGGGGCGTCTAGGGTCCAGATTTGGATACTGTTGGTCCTTCATTTCCTGTGTGTCCATTGCAGTCACTCCTCAGGACTACCAGCCCCCGGGCTTCAAAGAGGCCGACAGTGACAGCATGGAGTTTGAGCGGGAGCCCGTCAAACTGAACTTGGGAGAGGTGGTGACGCCGTACCACACTCTGAAACTGGACATGGCCACGGAGAGACAGAGGCTCGAGCAGGTGCTTAAACTACACACACTCCATCACCCAGTTTGATTAATACTACAGTATTATGGAGGGCTTCGAGGTTACTTCATACTCAGTTGGGGTGTTAAAAAAAATCTAAATCTACAATCAAAACTAGATATTGATTATTAGTATTGATATTTAGACTTAGGTACTGATTTTTTCAGATATGACAACACTGTGAAACTGTGAGATAATATTAGCATTATCTAGATGGTTAACTGCATCATATGTTTTTTCCGTTGTGATATCGAAATCTGTATCTAGTACCAGGCTTTTTTCTAGTATCGCTTTAGTATTCGATAACCATTACAGTATTTTTTGGAAATTTATGACTTAACTATATCCAATACAAACAATATCACACTTACAAAAAAGAAAGCATTTCAGATTCCAATTTTACAATGTACATTTTGAGTCATTCACTTCAGGATGGCAAGCCTCAAATTAGTGTAAGACGCACACTGCCGACAAATGAAGCACGTTTTACCTGCTCTCCCATGTACATAATCATGTGTTGAGTTTGAGTTTTCTTAGTTCTTTGTTTTAAGGTAGACTGTGTGTTCTCTGTTTCCTGATGGATGTTGTGTGTCCAGGTGGAGGAGAACGTGAACGTGGAGGAGAAGTGGGTCCTCAAGATAACTGAGGACGAGGCCCCGTCACAGGTAGAACAGAAACACCGTAGAGGGACAAGGGATAAACACATTTTGTCTGTAGTCTAGTAGTCTTTCTCTATTAAATCAATTTAGACAGAAATGAACATAAATTATTTCTTTGGTGTTTTGGTGAGGTCTTAGTAGCATGGGCGATATATTAGTTCCAATATTGGTATCAGTTATATCAAAGGGGTGACAGTGGCCCAAACCTGAAGGTTGGAGGTTCGATTCCTGCTCCAAGTTCTGTTGTTGCGTCCTTCACCCACATTGCCTTGTATGAATGTGGTGTGTGAGTGAGTGCTGGTGGTGGTAGGAGGGGCAAAGGTGCAGACTGGCGGCCTCGCTTCCGTCAGTCTACACCACGGCAGCTGTGGCTAGAATAGTATCTTACCACCACCAAGTGTGGAGTGAATGAATAATGTCTACAGTGTAGTGCTTTGAGAGGCTTTGACAAGCCTGTGAAGTGCATAACAGGTGTAAGGCATTATTATTCCACAGATATTAGTATGGAATTATTGAAATTTGAGCATAGTATTGAAAACTGAGTAGATATTAGGCTGTAACATTTTGTCTAAGTTGTCCTCATCTTTGTGTGCTCATGTGTCATTCCCAGTTTGTCTTCAGTGCATCAGATTTGTGTTTTGAAACAGATTAATGAGTAAAATGTCAGTAGGCTAAAAATGTGTGTTTTTACACTCTACACACTTACCACTTACATACCAAATGAATTTTGACATTATATTTCCAAAAGTTAATTTAAAAACTTAAATCTGTGGGCCTTTTTGGCCAAAGCAGCAAGACAAAAATCCATCCCTACTTCTTAGTGGGTCAAAGTGTCAGAGAAGTCAATATCTGACTAAAAGCTGCTGATGTGGCCGTTGTATTGACATGTTTTGACAGTGTTCAGTGATAGTGCGTTTTAATCTTCAGAATCATGCGACTGAGGACGTGGAACAGCCCGAGAACAACTCCCAGGACAGCACTGGTGAGAACACGCTTCGGCAACAACATCCACATCATCAAATCAACAAACTTTACAAGTGATCCAAAACACCCAGATTTCTCACCACTAATAATTAATTAGTAATACATTAACACAAGCTATAATTAGTAAAATACTGGTTATTGTGACCCTGTTTAGAAACGGTTTTGGTTCATCCTTGTTAACAGAGGTGTGTAGAGTAGACAAAAAATGTACTTAAGTAAGAGTAATATTAATTCAAAATAATGTTACTCAAGTAGAGGTACAATGTAGTGGTAAAATAAATAAGAAGTAAGTGTAAAACTTTGGGAAAACTACAACTCAAGTAACTTAAAGAGTAACTGTCTGGAAGCATAAAACATTAAATAATGCACAAAATCTGGCAAAATCTGGACACAAAAATGAGACAAACTAAATCATATCTGAAGGAACGGTGCAAGAAACACAAATGTTCAAATCATTTCATATTGTCAACATACAGCTTTTGCCATTTGTTACTCACAGTGGAAAGAGGAACCAAACCAGTTAATCAAATACTCTTACTTGAATAAAAAATATTACTTAAGTAGGAGACGTTACTCAGGTAAATGTAAGTGAGTAAATGTAACTGAGTACTACCCACCTGTGCTTTTTAAGCTCAAGAAGAAACTCCACTAGATGTGTTGAACAGATGTTAATACAGCTCATGAACACCAGATGGTGGTGTTTACAGTGCAGTTACAGATACAGAACTGATTCACCTCAGATAAGATATCATGAAAATCAGGGTTCCCACATGTCCTGGTAATTCAGGAAAACCTAGAAAATAATTGGCCTACTATCCAGACATGGAAAACGCATGGAAAATGAGAAAAAAGGCCAAATGTCCTGGAAAATATATATTTTGTCCTTGAAAATGTCTCCACTTTGCTTTGCTGGATTATTGGACATAAATGAATAGACTTTTACTGCCACCTTAGAGCCGCTGGGTTATTTAAGTTCCTCCTCTAAAATGCACCAAAACGCAGGAAATTACACATCACTTTCATCTTACCTGCTCGGTGTCACACATAGACGTCCTGTTTCCTGTGTTAAAGCACAGCACTAGACTTACAAAGTACGATTCAAATGCGGAGGATGAGTCGTGAACACTTTCTTGTTTGTTTATTGTAAGTCGATATGATTGGATTCACACGTGTTATCAATCTATATATTTTTGGGCACAAAATATAGTGTGTTTATCTTGGTGTATAATTAATTTGCAATAATTGTGGACTTCAGGTATAGCCCTAGGCTTAAACCACTTCTTTCATTATAAAAACTGTATAAAAAGGGGGTCATCTGTTTGTAGATGCCTTGATAATATAACTGAGAAAAAAAATGATTTCAAGCAAAGTGTGGGAGCCCTGAAAATACAGTATATAGCAGCATTTCTTTACTCCAGCCTTAATCACAGGAATCTAAACCTCACACTAGGACTGCAAGATTAAATGCAGTCTAAGTGAAATCACACTTTGAATGGTCACAATTAGCAAATCGCAAAGACAGCAATTATTTAGGTACCATCATTTCTTCTGCAAAAAAAAAAAAAAATAGAAAAATTATCTAAAAAGCTTCTAACCCTGTAGTTTAGACCTCTCCAAACATGTTCTGAAATCCATATGATTCTTGTATTAGTTTATCAGGTCAGATTTCAGTCTTCTCTCAAATGTTAAATGCTCATGAACTTTTTGAACAGAATCCTGATATCTCAAATCAAATCGCAATGGCAATGCTTGTCAGAAAAATCGCAGTTAGATATTTTTCCCAAATCGTGCAGGCCTACCTCATGCCTTTTCTCACAGTGTGGAACACTGTCACAGTGGGATCGAAGGCCCAGTACGTGCAGTAGTTACAAATGAATGATAATAAAGCATCATCTATACTGTGTGCAGAGATCCAGATGAGCTGTCGTGAGGAGATCCAGTGCACTGAAGTCACAGAGGTAACAACTCACCACACACAGACTTCCTCTTTCTGTTACTGACACATTTAGAAAAGAATATTCTGGAAAAAAAAATCTTGCTTTGAGAACCTGACATTTTATAAATGAATGAGTTAATGCATTTATTTATTATTGCACACATCACTTTAGTTGTACAAATATTACACTGGACATAAAAGAATACTCTAGTCTACATTTTGTGACTTAACTGGATTGGACATATTTATGTATAAAATTCATGTGATACTTATAAATCAACTTTAAAATAATATATGTTCTAAAAAATCAATAGCCACAAAATCATTAAAATATGCAGCCTGTAAGTTATTAGTGTGCTGGCATGGAAAAAGTACACGAGCATGACAAACTCTAGAGACTAGAAATCAGATACCACACTAATTACTTACTAAATATTTGTTGATTCACCACTTGACCATTTAAAAAAAGTTTTATATAAAACATCTCTTGATCAACATTAAATTTAAGTAATATATGGTATGAAATAGACGCATTAAAACTGGAGTCAAAAGTGAAGTGGAACTTAGGCAAAGTAAGGCAAGTTTATCTGTATAGCACAATTCTTACACACAGTAATTCAAAGTGCTTTACAGAATAAGAAAGACATTAAAACATAATGTGATTTCAATTAAAAAGTAACTGTCAAATATCACAAAATATGAAATATGTATGTGATTTTGGCAAATGAAAACCATTAATCTACATGTAAGTGATATCAGGGCATAGTTAGAAACCAGTTACTTTTTTCATCATCTGTTTATTTAATAGTGATTTGTGTAGACGTTTAGCATTTTAGCTGAGGTCAAAATCTTGATTTTTATGTTTTATTGGACAAATACTTACTGAAATGTTTACGCATTAATAGATTTTCATTTTATCTACAGATTTATTGCATATTTTACCACAGATGCTACTGTTATTCACGCTAGAATACAATTTGGAGGCCAGAAAATAGAGAAGCAGGCTAATTGACATTTCTACTCTGGAAATTGAAAATTGTGTTTCATATATGTAAGAGGAAATGCCTGAAATCATTAGTAACTAGATCTGAAGTCAGTTAATTGTTGATAATGTATTAATGTACTTCATTTTGCCTCCAGTCACTTCCATTCGAACATAGCAATTTAAATGGTCTGTGGGATTGTTAAGCGGCGCTGTCACTTTGGGTCCAACCTGCGACTTCACAGCTAATTTTTTCTAGCTTTATTTTTCTTTCTTATTCATCAAAGAAGAGACAGTTACCTAAACAAAAGTGTATGTTTTTAGCCACAAATTGTATCAAATATGTAAATAATGTAGTAATAATCTATCGTAACACAGGATTACCAGTGTGTAGATCACTAACTCCCGGTCATCGTTAACACTAGTTTAGCCTAGCCTAGTCTCTTACCTCGTACACTTTTAGTCACACTTATAACCTTGTTAGTGTTAAACAGCTGCAATCCCTTTTTAACATAAGATGATAGACTGTATAAAGAAGTGGACTAAGTGAGTGTGACGTCACCCATAGCTTTCGGCTCCAGTCACATGAAGCTCATCAAGGCTAGAGCAGTTATAGGGGCCAAGTTGGAGACAAGTTCCATATTAAGAATTCCGACCACGAGTATCACAGCAACCAAAGAGCCAATCTGGAGCGAGGCTGTTGAAAGTAATGTCCCTTCCCGCCCGCACCGCTGCTTTAGCAGGGAGTTGACGCTGTCAATCAAACCTGTTGCTAACCTTGGGGAAAGAAGGCGCCTGATTTGTCTCTTATTAATGTTCATATCTTGAGTTACGGACACAATAGCAAAATAAAAATACGAGGATCATGTAGAGCGGGTCAATACGAACATTTTAAGACCAAAATGACGAGCCTGACATCAGCAGTTACGGAGAGAGGGGTGACAGTTTTCTAATGTAAAGTGAATTGGAGCTGATGGAGTTGATGGAGCCGTTAGTGCGCCCATGCTCACTTCCTATTTGGAACACAGCGGCTAGTAGGTTAGCTACGTCCATTTATACATACAGTGTGAGCCGTGTGTTTGGTTAAAAAAAAAGTAAATTGTAAATATGTCCATTGTCTTCAGTCAGCTGAGGCGCCTTGGACCTGGAAGTGACATCACACTTAAAATCCTATACTTCTCAAGGACTTACATCTTCACTTTTTGCTACTCTATAACCAACCTTATTGTTATTGCTAGTAGTGAAGAATGAAGCCAATTGATTTCACGATATATAAATGGTTAAATAGTGTTTGTTTTGAGGGTGGGTGGTCCATAAAGCCATATAGAATGTAGTTAGTGTGCAAACATAAGCGTGAGAGGCTCTCAGCAGCCCTAAGAGCAGAGCATTACGGCCCATCTGTCCCTCTCAGATGGACACTCTGGTGAAGAGGACCTCCGACATGGAGGTGGGGTTGAAGAGGACCAGGAGTGGACGTATCATCTCCTCCTCCTCCACTGCCTCCACGGTCAGTCTCTGCTATTGTGTGTGATTATGAACAGCCCTCACTCACCAGTGTTTGCTGTAAATGAGATGGGTGTCTGCTAGGGCTGCACAACATATCGCAAAAGTATCAATATTGCAATATTAACTGATGCAATAATCGATATTGCAACACACTCTATATTGCAATAACACCAAGACAAAAATGCACTGTTTTTTTTTTTAAAGAACATAAAGCTGATTTTGATTTTCCTTATTAAATCCAAAATTATCCTTAATTTAATTCAGTTTTAATTTAAGTTTCAAAGTAAATGAAAGCATGTAATTTCTTCAAAAAGTATCTTCAAAAATGTTACAATAATATCAATATCACACTTCTTAAAATTTGCCAGTATCGTGCAGCTCTGGTGATGTCTTTGGATCACCATCACAAATATACAGTCAGTTTTTTGTGTTGAGTTAACTCTAATCTTCCATATGCTTAATATCAATGTGACAATTGTGTAATATTTGCCACCTGCCAACTAGATCTCAACTTTCTTAAGCAAATGTGGAAAAAACAATAGCAAAATTACTTTTACTTTTTATATTTTTTTGAGGTTCAGTATATATTGCCTTTACTTTTTCTTTGCACTAGTTGGGAGGTTTTGTCACTTTTTTATTGTACAATAACATACGTACTTCATGTTGCTATTTATTTTATGCAGCTCAGTTTTTAACAATGCTGTACATTTAGAAAACAGTTGGAAATTATTCTGTTAGTTTCAGTATAATATATTTATCATTAAATTTTCTGTTGCAATACATCACACTTCAAATTTTGTTTTGGTGGCAGAGTTGTTTTATTATTACACAATCACTCAATAATATTGTTTGTATAAGTAAGTATTTTAATGCATATAATTAATGAAATGTGTTATCCTACTCCTACCAGTGGTCTCTCTAGCCTTACAATCACAGCTTTTAATTAATGAATTATGAAACCTCTATGCAAAGTGTTGTAATAAGTAATTTTATGAATATCAGCTGGCAGTGTTACTATAGGCAGTGTCTGAATGTAAAATACAGATCATTGTGAAGGACTTAGTGTTAAGTGTGTGTTTTGCTGTAGGTGTCAAAAGTGAAACGACTGAGCGCTCCAAAGAACAAAATGGTGACACATCTCCAAATAATACATATTTTCCTGTACAGTACATTCATCTGTTTTTTGTTTACAAATAAAACATTTTAACATTATTGTTATTGTCTACAGGAGTTTGAAATCATCGACAGTCAGGACACGCCTTGCACCTCTGCATCCAAGAAAAAACGCAAGTTCAGTGAGCCCAAAGAGCGTTACTGACCTGCACTATGTTGTGCCGAATATTTGACATATTTTTAAGTACCTTTGTTGATTAAAGTTTTTTTGTTTTTTAACACATATTCTTAACACTAAGTTCATGGTGAAAAAGTTCAATGAAAATATTTTTATTGATTGTAATCGTTCAGCTACAATTTGAATTAATAAATATACTTTTTATCAACACTTTTTAAATACAATCTCTTTCTCATAGTGATCTGTAAAAAATGAGTTATGTTGCTCCACAGAACATCTTCACTAGTCAAGGCATCTCCTGAGTTTTGAGTCTTGTGCTTAGTAAACATGAGTTTTTTGTGGGGGCAGCACTAGTGGACTGCTGTATTAATACAGGGTGCCACAGAGAATATGTAGCTCTAACTTGCACAATATACTTTTCCTAACCTTCAGGTGTAACTGAGTCTCTGTCATGGTCCACCACATGCATTGAGGCTATGGGGCTTTTTGTACTGTCTTAGATGGATCAAGAAGCAGACTTCTGTTGGCTTTTTTAAATGTAACCGCTTTTTGTGTGTAAAAACACACTTGGACGTGAAAAACCCACTCCAGCTTCTCTCTGCTGCCTCGACTATGTTTATCTCTGAAGGAGCACCCCGAATGCCATTATTTGCATGTGAGGTGCCTTAAATGAAGCTGTTAAGTGAAAGTGGATTATATCTGTACACAGTGACCTTTGGGCCTCAGATAAGGGCCCATCAGCAGCCTCCCGCCCAGCCGCTGTGTGTTTTTAATCTCCTATTGTTTTTCCCACAGAGAGGGACATTTGCTGATAGACTGCCTTAACCTAGAGCCGATCAATACGGCAAGAAGCCTTTGTGATGCATATCCAAGCAGTGCCCCCTCTCCGGCCGCCAGAGGGGGGGAGAAACCCAGAGTCCATCAAATCAGGCCAGGCATCCTCGCCGCGGCCATTGTCTCACGTTTACTTCATCGTCTTTGTGCTATTTTTATGGCTTTTTCTGGTAGTACAGTGGACATTATGGCAGCTACACATTGGCAGTCTTTATGAGCTGTGAAATGAGTCAGGGTTAGCTAACCTCCAGTTCCATCTTTCAGCGCGTTTTATTATTTTGACAGAAGCACTGTATCGATAAGTGATGAAAGCGAGAAGCGGTTAAGGCACCTTTGTGAAGTAGATAACCTCAGACTCAAGATGTAGAAGGTATAAAAGTAATACAGTAGATCACTGGAATGAGCCAATAAAATGCAGCCAAAAGCAAGAGGCATTTCAATTGTGGAAAATAAAAAAGAATACTTGTCCTGTTTGATAAGTGGTAAAGTTGAGCAAAGTGTAAGTTCTATTGAGTTTTTACAATGTTTTCTTTCATTTCAATATCTGGAGAATCTTGCCTCTATGGTACAATATTTCTATAGCAGTATAACTAAAATACATAGATAGGGTTTACTCTATGTATTTAAAAACTGCCGCACTCTTTGGACCGTTGGTCTTGGTGTTGTGATTTGAGTTAGTACTAGACTGTATTAAAATGCTTTGCTGAAGTGATATTTTCATCATAGAAAAAGCTTTCTTGGTGCTGCTTGTTTTTATGGTGCCATTTGAACGTGGCCCAGTTTGCAAAGAATATTTATGTGTGAGAGCTTGGCAGAACTTCAAATTCTTCAAATGTGGCCATACCAAAAGTCATTTTGGAATAGGAAGATGAAATAGACTGTAGGTTCTGAGGAGAGTTCCTGTCAGACTTGTTCCAAATATCTTTCATCAAAACTGAGAAAACCTAAATTAGAATTATATTTCTGCTGGACCCTCAATCCTTCATGGGCCTGGACTCTACATCATGTCTGTACACACTGCTCCCACAAATGAATTCTGAAATTAAATTCAGGGACACACGTCCAGCAGCCAGAGTTAACAGATCAATCAGCTGGTCAAACAGCGGGAGGGGCTCCGTGGACCCCTCTGTGGACCAATCAGAGCCCAGCTCGGGCCTATGTGAGTCCATGGCTCTGGTCCGGTCAAGGCAAACCCAGGGCTCTGATGGACAGACAGCCGCAGTCCATCCCAGGGCAGAACCAGATTAAAGCGGCTTGAGTGAGCCTATAGTCACGCTGCAGTGATTGTGCCTGCAGGGCCTATGGGCCCCTGGGGGGCCGGGCTTTACAGGGTAGGGGGAGGAGCGAGGGGAGCAGTGGACATCCAGCCCCGGGACCGTGACCCGGTGACCTTGCCAGAAGGGCAGCAAATGTTTCCGAGCTGATTAGCGCATCCCCAGCACAGAGTGTGCTCTCTGTTAACCCTCTGAAGCAAATGGAGGGGAGTGTTGGAGGGAATCCACTAAAAGTGTCATTCAACACCAAACATGCAGACACTGG
This sequence comes from Periophthalmodon schlosseri, assembly GCA_000787095.1. Taxonomy (NCBI): domain Eukaryota; kingdom Metazoa; phylum Chordata; class Actinopteri; order Gobiiformes; family Gobiidae; genus Periophthalmodon; species Periophthalmodon schlosseri. Next base: position 29,563 of record KN469719.1, read on the forward strand.
AATGGATGGAATAGCAACACAACATATGGGAGGAACAAGTATCATATTGATAGTGCTATATTAAAAAAGAAAAAAAAACCATGCTAGTCAGGAGATAATGTGGCCATATTGCTTTTCTTTTCACTGTATTTAATGTATGAAAGATTTAAAGTCACCCTTCCTCTCCATGTTCTAATGTACATTACTACTACTATACTACTGTATTTTCTGATGTGCAAAGCATTTTTATTTGATAATATGCTCATGACTCATTACTCAATCCTAACCATATCTATTGTCAATGTATAAAACACAAAATTGGTCACATTAGCAATCAATTTAAAACAAAAACAAGGAAAAAATATACTCCATAAAAATGCCCATCAATTCCCAGAACGTCCACCAGGGGGAGATAATAGGCCACAGTGTGCCTCTACCAGCTGCAGAGCCCCACAGCCCTCACACAGCTGCCCTGTCATGCCTGTAACGCATCTTTTTCTCTTGCATGCCTTAATGAGCTCATACAGTTGGAGCCCACTCGCTACACACTTTTTTGAAAGCATGCAATCCCACTAAACAGCCAACACGCGCCTATTCAGCTCCTTTTGAGAGACACTGCAGCGGAGTCCAGAGTATTGATCCAAATAATAAAAGGAGGGGAGGCCAAGAGCAGGTGGCAGTAGGGGCAGCACATTCGGGGGATTTAGCCGCTCACCGGGTTGGGCTATGGTCAGCGCTGGGCGAGTGGTGATACCTACTCCAAGCAGATGCTCAAAGCAAAGGGATGTGCCCCCATTGTGATCAGAGTGGACAGCTGAATTGTTTACCACCAAAGGACCCTTTCTTTCAGCAGCAGGCCTCAGCACAATAGGGGCCCCCACCACACTAGGGTTTCTGCAGGGGAAGTGGGGAGGGCTGGGGACTGAAGTGTGTCTCTACAGAGGAAGTTCTATCACCCAAATTACTTGTATTACTTCTATGTCTATGTTTCTTGCAGATCATACTGTCTTATATTTAATCTAAATATTCATTTGCATGCGAAGTTGTGAGTATAAGTTTGTTGTTAACTAATTTGCGCACCATTAGAATTCGTATTGTTTCACTGGTCACCTTAAATGTGTGTGCAATTACTAGATAAATGTAATATTGGATGGATTTCTGTCATTGCCAGTCAATTCTAACTCTTAATTACATATTATGGATTGTAAATGATAACCCAGCTATCGAGATCTTAAACTTCTCTCTTCATTTTATCCACAAAAGAAAATATTTTTGCAAATGTTGGGCGGCTTTTCTTGTTTTGTGAGGACTTGAGTTAAACTGTTATGTGAATGATTTGCTGTGCCAACCACTCAGTGAAATGGGGTCGTCAACTCATCTTCCATCCATGACCTTATTGTACATGTCCTGACTTATGTATCATCATTTCACTCATCATCTCAATGTGTCTGTTTTAGATTGTAAACTTAATCTGTTGAATTTGTGGAATATTGAAAAATACATAAAAAAAACAACTGTGCAGCTGCATTATAATACAGCTTATCAGCCCAAGTTGGTGCCCCCTGTTCTCCCTCTGTGCTCAGATGCACCTCTCCTCAACCCCCCAGCTTCTCCAACAAAGCTCCCCTGAAGCCACCGCAGGGCAGGGGTTTAAATGTCACGCTTGGCCATCAGAGCGCCCAGCCCCCTGGCTCGTGTCTCTGGGGGGACGCACGCCAGGAGACAGGCAGAGGAAGAGAGCCCAAAGCAGAGGGGAGGGTGACACAGACCCGGGCCTTTTGTCCACAACGATAAGCATGAGGCGCTAACTGACTCCAAATCAAGTGTATCCTCTCGCCACGCGCCCCAATCATGTCCCGCTCCTGCGCAAACACAAAGGCCTCTGTGTTTTTGTTACCCGCACACCCGTTCAGAAGTGAATAGAGGCCTCGGTCATGGTATGTTTGGCCGAGCAGCTTAAACGAGAGTAAATTCAGCTCGACACCAGGCAGAACGATAAGAGTTTGTCGCAGTCTGCTTATCTGAACTTGTACTTTTGGAGGGCTCTTCATGCTTCTACGTTTTTCTCCTTCCCAATGTGCCGAAATGGAGCATTATCAGGAGTCATCACGGCTGCTGCCTGTAAGTGCAAGTTGTGCTGCATGAGAGTGGATAAACCTTTACAGTCTGAAATTACTCGCCAACTCATTTCTTGATTTAGAAAGTTCCACAGCTCTTTAAATCGTCTTAGCCCTCGATGGCCTTGACATTATCATGCTACAGTTATTTGTAACTGGCAAGAGGCTTTAGTACTTCAAGACCAATCAGCGTTCGTACCACTTTTACAACGCCATGAAGTATTGGCACATATGAAACTTTTTTTTTCCTAAACAATGCCTGTTAAAATGGCATCGCTAGCTGTGCTCCCAATAAATCTGTTTCTATACTGACCTATAAGATCATTTGAATAATTATGATAATGTTATCCAAATGTTATTCCAAACTGAAAGCTTTGGGCACTTGTAGACTAAAATTCATACGCACGGCGCTTGTGTACATTAGTGTAGGTGTAGCCTAAAACCTTAAAAAGCAGGTGTTTGGGGCGTTAAGTATGATGGGGGAGCGGTGATAAAGTGTCGAGCTGAAATACAAGTACAGCACAAAATATACGAGGCGACGGCCAACTTTATCCCGGCTCAAGGTCTTGGCCCATACTTTTTCCACCCACAAGATTGAGTGTTTTATGTATCTATTTGTTCTAAATAGTGGCACACTTGACCTTGAGCAGAGATGTGTGCGCTGGCGGCTCAGCCCGGGAATCATCCCTCCTGTCAGCGTCCCCGAGGAGTGACCTTGAACCGGTGCGTCGCTGGCCTATCTGAGTGCACAAACTCATTTAACTCCGCCGTTTGTTATCGACATGCTGTAATCGTTAACATTATAGATGATGAATAACTACTGACTGCCTCATACCTGGGCTCATATGTTCAAACCTGAGGACCGTGTAGTCGCAGACGGTCAGGTGGACGCCGGACCGCATCACTTACAGTTGTTTTTCTACACAATCACAGCAGCCACTCATCAAGGCAGCAGGCAGAGCCACAGTGAGGGGCTTAAAGATATACATCACACTATGCTTTTCTTTTTCTAGAGCTTTTTCCGGCTCAGCGTACTTAAAGGCACTTAACCTCTAACGCTACATCTCTGCTGCTATATGTGAGTGTTGGAAATGGTTGCATGTTGTGAATGTTGCAGGACAAAAAAAGAAGAAGATCAGTTACCGTTTGAAAAAGCTTATTCGTTAAAGGCGCTGTACCCGATTTTTGCTTGACTTAAATACACGAAAAGCTGTTTGCAGTGGTCCAAAGTTATTCCTCACTTACCTTATGCATTCAGAGCATCTTAATTATTCACCGCGACAAGTTTATACGCTCTTTCCACGACTTTCAGAAACCAGAGCAGGGCATACGACGCAGGTAGGTTCCATAGTGGTCCATGGGCGTGTACTATGTGTCTTATACTTGTACTGAGAAGATCATTTTAAAGCTATTCAGGAAAGGTTCATTTCTGCCCTGCGAATGTGACTTTTTTTAGTGTCGATACCTGCTCAAATGAGTATCTAGTTTCAACACTAGCTTAGTAAGGATTAGTATCTGATTTTTGATACTTTTGACAACCCTACTGCTCATACAGATACATGGAAAAAGTACGGTACAGGGCCTTTAGTCACATAGTCAAGAAGTTAATCGTTGGGCTGTACTACATTGTTTATTGAAGTAGATCTTGACAATAAAAGATGGTAGAAAACTTGCATATTATGGACATGGACCCACATGACATCCCATCTCCACCATCCCTCAAGAAGCTCTTGAAGCGCAAATGCCACTGTGCACAGTTGAGAGTTGGTTTTGCAGCGCAGAACAGAGGGTTGCCATGAGGCGTTTTTGAGCTAAAAAGGTTTGTGACCACAATCATAAGTCATTCCGTTACAGTAACCACCAGTAATGTCTGACCTGTGCGCTCATAGCCACTTCAGATATCCAATAGAGACGCCCACTAAAAGGCCTCATATCGTTCTGATGGAGTAAAGAATGGTTTTCTGTCTATGATGGTTTCATCTCAATCTCATTCTGAAGTGGGATTCAGTTTAAGGACTAGGGTTGTCATTCAGGTGTTTCCAATGGAGAGAAAAATATGCTCATGCGTTTTTTACTCTCGAACCACGAACCATCACGTATGCGTCTTATAAACAAAGATTTTAAACAACAATACCTCAAATGTTTGTTAGTAAGATTACCAGCTCCATAAAAACAAAGTTGTCGACTTATCTTTGCAACATGGCGCTATTAAAGTAACTATTATTATTTTGTGTTTGTGTGGTATGGAAATCTATATTAATTAAGGAGCATTTTTCCATTTTCCTTATGAAAATATGAAAATCGAGTTTGATGTTTTAGTATGGCCATTATGCTAATGAGTATCTAGCGTACAACTTTTGCCAAATCATTAAGCAAATGACTGTATGGGGTTAGTTATTCTATCTGCCATAGCAAAAATTATGTAGAAGAGAAAATTATGAGTCAAGTATTTCTAAAAGTACTGTGATGTAAGCGGTGTGCAGAGACTATAAATCTATATAAATCTAACTATATCTATAAACTATATGTGCCCATATTATGATTTTATTCAGTTTTGAGTAGAACTTTTCAACTGTATCTGGAGGAAGTGCTATAACATTTCCAACTTACACCGAAGTTTGTCGTTGCCCTGAATGTACATTTGCTATAGTGTAACGCCGAGTTCCACCACACACACATATCGCCGGAGGGGGAGTCGAGAAAGTTTCTTCCTCTTCTCACTGGTCTGCCTCTCCCTCTCTTACGGCCCTGGGAGGTTGACTTCTTGCCCTGCCAGCCTTCTCCTTCTCTTCAGGCTTTGAGGGCTTTTCATCTTGCCAAAGGTGCAAGGTTACCCACGATGCTACCAGTACTCCTCCTCTCCTTCTCCCCTTCCTCCATAAACATGCGCATTACCATTTCAGTTGCGGTCCGTGAGATTAGCGGCTGCAGCACCCCTAGGCTGGCTTAAGACAGGAGGCCAGACGTGGAGCGCTGTTGGTGGGATGCGTGCGGGGGAGAAGGAACCCCCTAAAGACTTGTTTGAGACCGGCGTGGATTCGGAGGATGAGGCCTCAAAACGTGCTTCTTCAAGTTGAGCTTGAGTGTCAGTCCATTGTCAGCTTGATTGCCCCACACATTCACTCACTCTTTAATGCGGGTATAGATTTTTTTTGTTTACCGCAAGCCCAACATCTTTATTTAAGTTATGTTTACGGTACAGTGGTACACAAGTGTTAATTTGCGCAATTTGTCAATAAAATGTAGGCGTCGATGCGGTGGCTGTTGAGTTAATGAAGTTTAACCTTTTGAACCCGATCCTATGTTTCATCACTTTGAAGGCTGTTAGAAATGGCTCAAAATCAGTCACCAGAATAAAAGTTGCTATATTTTTGTGCAAACTTTCTATAGCATAAGTTTACTTTTGTATACATAATTTGGATAAGCAGCGTGTCAAAATAGCAGGAACTAAAGTTTACATTGTTACGCCTTTGGCCTGTGGCTTCAGCAAACGGAGCTCTGATGGGTCATGGCTGTGTTGAAAAGGAAATATGCATTTATATTAGCATTTTGAAAATAAATGAAAACATGGCTGCATTAAAAACTTAAGTCATACATACGAACAGATTTTTTGATGAAAGACGCGAAGCTCAATTTGCGTCACTTCTTGTACATCATTTTCAAGTTCAAGTTTTTCTCATGTTCCTTAAAACTACTTCGTAACCCCTGGACAAACGAAAGCGGCTGCCAGGGCCCTAAAACATTCTACGTAATGATTTCGTGAAAGTTGATGGAGTAAAAATTAGAATTGGCATTTAGCATTTTTAAAACAATGAGCCGATACAGACATTTGCGGGGTCAGGGTCCCGCCTCTTTGCCCACTATCTGCCAGGACAACTTGATAAAGAAACTGACCTAGATGACCACAAACCCCCCACTAGCCCATCAAAGAGATCAGACAACCAATGGCAACCACTCTGTTACAACTGACCCGTAACATGTGGCACAACTACAACTAAATTGTGGCTGAATTATTGATACTGTGGCGTTTGGCCGCTTTGCAAGTGGGGGCATGAAAGGGAGCCAACATGGGAATGGTCTGCTAATTTCATATGGGAGCCTCAGGGCACATTCCTCCCAGTGAAGACCAAACATATTGACATATGTGTGTGGGGTTGTATATAATATGAGCCTCGTGGTGAAGAAGAAAAATGGCCAGGGTGACACTCCATACTGGACTGACCTCGGCCAACACGCATTGTATGTGCCATTTGTCCGTAAATATGGCGATCCAATCTGAAACTGCAAGCCGCGGGATGATGCATGTACGGTGAACTTGCCAGGTCCGAGTATAAATGTATGCAATATTCCTTTCTGTGGACTTTTCGAGATCGCTCCCTGGGAATCATTACAGCTAAAATGTCTGTTTTCACGTGTATTTGTCAGTGTAATACCGCTTGCGCATGGAGAAATGGCCGGGAGAATTGTGATGTATGGGATCAAGTCATTTAGAATGGGCAGGTGGTTGGGGGCCGTTTGTTGTTTAAGCCAAGGTTGTCGGGCGTCGGTGAGCTGGCCGGGGCTAATTTCTCCAGAAGTGGTCGAAAAGCCTTTGTCCTGGCCGCACTTTCATTTCCACCTCTCTTGGAATTGTGATGACCGTGCCTCGGGGCAACAGAGACACCTTGAGGAGCGCCCACCTTTAAATCCGCAGCGCCGTGACTTCAACCGTGACCTCTCGCTGGAGGGATCCCTCAGGCCAGATTTAAACGAGCTCCCCCAGGTCCGCCCGCCGCTTCTTTCTTTACCGTCAGAGTTTGGAGAGAGATGTGAACTGGATCTATGTAATGGTCGGTATAGTGAAGGGCCATTTGAATAAAAGACAGTAAAATGGATACATGATAGAAAACTTACATATGGGCAAATGAGGCTTGACGTGTTGCGGCAGAAAGGCGCACAGGGGCAGAGATAAAGACATGGCTTGTTTCTTGTCACGTTACTATTTCGGTTTGTCCTATAACAAGTACCGGTACTGGGATTTTTCATCAAATAAAGATTCAAGAGCAGACAGTAAGCGGTTGTGTTCACTATAAACTGGACAAAACACATCCGCGGAAAAGCTGTAAACACGACTGTCACTCATAGGGTTGTGACTAACTATTATTTTTTTATCAGGCGAGTCATTTAGCCTAGATCTTGAGAGGCCATTAAATACGAGATTTTTACTAAATTTGATTTAATTTTATGTGATGCCACTTAAAGATGCACTATGTAACTTGGCTTTGTGGGGACCTCATGTTTGTCTTTGCCTGGAACGTTCCACACAATGGCACCTATATCTAAACATTTATTCCATTACAGATGTCTTAATACCGTCAAAATACCGTAAAAACATGCAAATACCATTAAAAACATGCAGTCTTACTGTGAAACACCTCTCCACACCGACCTGTAACTGGACATGGCGCCATCTGTCTCTATTCAGATAGATATGTTTAATGTCATACATCGAGAGAAAGTTCTTACAAAGATTTTCCTGACATTTTGATATAATTTCTGCTGTGTCTGAGTCATAAAACCTCTTCTCTCTCACGCATGATTGGGAGTCAGTGTATAATCCAGGTAATTATTTCTAAATTAGCTGTTGATTTTTTTCAATGATCGATTAGTTGTGAATAATTTGATTAGCTGCTTCAGCCCCGCCCTCATCAAAGAATCAAGATCAGAGCACTCGGCATAATTCAGTCTTTCACAAAGCTGACCAAAGGTAACAGTTGCATATTTGTGCCGCTACAATACTTATTTGTATGTTATGATAAAACAGCTTAAGTTTGCACATTTTTGGATATTTGCATGCAGGCAAATTCAATATGGTCAATATTGATGGATCAATCAATCTGTCAGGTCTCGACTAAACAGATTCTGTTAGAACTACTTTATATCCAAATGTCTGAATAACTGACAGACAGCAAAATAAACAGCAACTGCCCACACCATAATGGCCGCTGTTACGAACGCACCCCACAGTTGCTGGACTATTTGGAAGATTAATGAATGATTTATTTGTGATATAACACACAGTCTGGCTTTGCTGATGTGGCTGAAAACTACTTATGCCAAACTGACGGATGCTGAGCTTCGCAGAACTTTTTAAGACAAGAAAATACAAGAAGAATTATCTCATATTTTTTGTCTGATTGGATCATGTGATGTAAATGGTAAAACAGTGTAAAATAAGGGGGACTGCGCTTTGCTGTGTTGGGCCATGATAGAAAAGCCAGTTATTGAGCGGCAGTGACAAAGAGTCGGCAGAACTGCTTGAGGCCAATCTTAGGTGCCATTTTTCTTTCAAAATCTCCATCTCTTTCATTCCCCAACCATCCACTGTTATCTACATGACTTCTTACGCTTTTTGCCTTTTTCACGTTAAATACTATCACTTACAGCCATACAATTCCGTCTCGGCACCCCCCTTTTTTGCTATTATGAAGGACGAATAGCGAGAAAAGCATACAATATACAGGCTATTGATCCACGCCCATCACCGCGGAAAAAAAGTGGGTTTGGGGGGCGGGGGGGGACTAAAGGGGGGACTGGACACAGCGATCGATAACCTACTCTATCAGCCGTTTCCATGGCAACCGGCCGAGGCAAGGACAGAGGGCTGCCATGCGTTCTGCGGCTGTCTATTTCATATACCTATTGTGATAATGAAAGTGTCAGGGAAACGAATGCAAAGGTGACGAGGTGCTCCGGCCCCGCGTCAACTTCCACAATTAAAGAAATTACATAAAGGTTAATAGCGGGCCGCGAAAAGAGAGGTGAAAAATGGGAGAGAGAGAAAGAGGGGAGAGGCGGTGGGGGTCTGCTGAGGGGGGGGGGC
>KN469719.1:38536-51562 GCA_000787095.1 Periophthalmodon schlosseri
AGGGGGGGTGGGGTCGGCTGAGGGGGGGGATCTCCGTGACCTCTGCCTCGTTGTGTAGGTTGAAGGACGCTGGGAGGCAAAACGCACCAAATCCGGATATAATTTTCAGACAAAAGATGATTTGCCATTGAGTGATTTGGTACACGCTGGGGTCAGATATGGCACAGTTTGGTACGGGTAATTCCGAAGAAAGCTTGAGTTTTCTCTGTGTCTTGTTCACATCTGCTATGCAAAGAATTAAAATTTTGTGTTTACCAATTTCCATTTGTTAGATTAAGACAACGTGGTCTTGTACAGAGGTTAAGCAGGGATAATGTACTGCTAACAGCATCCTGATTTTTAAAATTTATGATTTAATTTCTGTTATTTATTGTCATATCTACTGTACATGATTGCTATTTTTATTCTTCTCAATTTGAACTTCTGTAAAAATGTAAATGCTCATGGACTAATTTAACACAGTCTTTTCAGAGCCAAAATCTACCTTTACATTTTAGAACCAGAAAAAGAAAGTTTTAAGTTTTAATTTTGGTCCTTTGGCATTTCTGAATCTCAATTATGATCAATTATTCAAGTATTTTGATTTATAATATTCCAGTTTCAAAAAATGTCAAAGGATTTCAAATTAAAACGCCACGAGTCGATTACAATAATACGCTTACGACACAAAACTATAAAAGCCCTGTATCGGTGGAAGTGTAGAACAATGAACTTACATAATCAGAGGTATCATAAATGAAAGATTCTTATATTCACAAACATCAACTACATGTTCTGTAGTTGATGTTTGTAGTTTCGTCCATAGCCTTTAGAGACCTTTAGGTACCGTAAAGCCACCCTTTACATCAAGTATCTACTGACCTTTTTACACCAGGTTTGAGCAGACATCAAAAGCCACTGTGTAGCAGACAAACGGCTCTCCCAGCTACACCCATACGTTCAATTAAAAAGTCAGTCAAAGCCACAGATGTGAACAAGAACGCGAACGGAGCACAAGTTTTCAGACATTTGGAGATTTCAGCGCAAACTTCATTCTGCACAACTTGACATGAAAGTGTTAAATGGGAAGAAGAAATCAATAGTGACAAAAGCTAGTTGAGGCGCACTTCAAAACATGACAAAGAATGATCGGGTCAAAACACGAGGAGGCCAAGTATGCGCACGTGACGCTCGAAAACGGCGGTTGCTTTCCTGACGTTGAACTTTGGGGCCTCGTTTTTGTGCTTGACCCCAATTTGGAGGTCTGTTGATCAATGTGTCTCCCATTAGCTCCCTGTTAGCAACGAGAGCGGAGGAATACGGCCGCATGAGGTTAGCTTCCCACAGATCAAACGCTGTAGAGGGCTGAACCAGACTGAGCCGACACCGCGCCATCCCCGTCTCCCCTCGTCTCCCCCGTCTGACCGCGGTGGACATTGAACTTCTCACCCGCCTTTGAACCTTGGAGGCATTATGGCTCCCGGCGCTTTGGTCGGCCCTTACAGACTGAAGGGGATGGGTATCATGATCCTACCCCGGTGTTGATCATGTGCCGTATTGATCGCTAATCGAAGCTAGTGCTGAAAACGCACTAGAGAAGAGGAAGCGTGGGCGGCAATTGGCTGTGGCTTTTCACAACAGTCGGTATCTGTGTATCGTGCTGCTGTGGTTGCTGACATGGCTACAGACAAAGATATGGTGGTGTTAGTGTAGTGGAGAAAGTTATTTAAGTCGTGCAGGAGGTATTCTTTGTAGCTTGAGTTGGACCAAGTTGAGAATTTCTTACTGTTACACAATGCAATTTTAAGTTTATCTTTAGTGAAGTTTTTCACTTAATTTGAAGTTGGATGAGCAGATACACTGATATATTGACTGATATTTGCACTTTTTAGCGGCTATTGGGCCTTGAAAGTCTAGTTTTGGCCAATATTTTCTCTGGGCCAAAACACATGAAAAAGCTTTATTTGAAAACTTGAGTGAAAAGAGGGCGCAAAATGTGAATACACATCTCTCTCATAGGTCTGTAGTGAAACAGGATTGTGGATGTCTAAAAATCATTTCTATAGATGTTTTTCCCCTTAAACTTTTACTATGTAGAGTAGTGAGTAACTGACTTAATTTTATGATGTGTAATTTGGAGAAAAGAAAAATCATAATGCACAATCTTATCGGCCTGGATTCCTAAAAAAACAACATGCCCGTATTGGCTGATCTTTAGCTAAACATTAATGTAGGAGGAAACATTGAGTGTCGTGATCCTGAAAAAAATTACCGGTATATCCATGACTTACTTAAAGGTGCACTATGTAACTTTTCTTGTAGAGGTCGGCCACCTGCTTGTCTCCATAGATTTGTTATTGCTTTGCCTGGAAGGTTCCACATTATGGTATTAAACTTATCTGACAAAAAAGCAGCAAAGTATTTAACCTATAGGAGGGTTTTGTTACAGTGTCTCAGACTTTGAGAAAACGTGTCCGTAGAACACTAGAGACTGTAAATCACCTTCTTTTGGTGTAAAGCCTCTTTACATCTTGTATCGCTTTTCTGCTGAGTAAGTTGACAATGTCTTACTTGCCTTTCAGTTGTTAAAACATCGGGCTAATGTTCTCACCCATCAGTAACTTTGGTAACACACAAATAGTTGGTTTTTTTTGTTTGTTGTTTTTATTGAACTGAAAAACATGCGTCCTTACTCTGAGCTGACTTGTATCTCCGCAAACCTATTCTTATTATTAGGCCTGGAGGAGAGCCTCGTCTTTCCTGTTAGGTCTGGCGTGAAACTCATTTATCTCAGTGGAGAATGTTCTGAAGTATAGTTTTAACTTTCTATTTCCATGGAATTATGCAGGTGACGTGCCACCTCCAGAATGTTACATACCTTACCTTAAAAAGTTGTATGTTCTTTACAACAACATGAGATGCGTAAGATTTAACTGACTGAAAATGCACAAATAGCTACAGATATTGAATGATTATATTACGATACAAAACTAAATCAAATCTCTGCTCTTAACGGCCCTCTAGTGGCACATCAGGTTAAGTAGTTGTTGCTCACAGAACAACCTGCATGGTAACAAAAGGGAGCTGGACAACAATGTGCACTCGCTGACTGGGACACAACGTTTTAGACTGAAACTCAGTTCAGAATCTTACATGTGAAACAAACTGTGCTTATTTTCACATTTTCATCGAAACCATCTCATTATTTAACATATTTATATGGATAACGCTGGTGCATACTAGTTAACCTACTGAAACTGTTACGGCCTGTTCGTTCTCGCTGTTACAACTTTCACCTGCCGTCCGAAAATGTTCAATCATTTGCAAACTCAAATTTCCAGTAAAGGATCAATAATGATTTACTTCCTGGCTGTTCACAATAAAATTTGGCTTCCCTTTGCTCTCTCAGCGGTGAACAGCCTCCCTCTGCCCGTCTATTGTCTGTGCCATTGTCTTGCGTCAGAGTGCTTTCTGATCCTGATTTGTGCCTGCTGGAGCTCTAACAGACCATGTCAAACTACACTCCACCGGACAAAACACTTCTATTGCTGCGGCACACTGTGTTTTGTGAGCTGTGACAGGGGACTATTGATGGGCACGTGGCGCTGCAGTGGTGCTCGGGGCCCACTAGCCGCCGCGCTGACCTTTGAACCTTCCTCAATGCACAGCTCTCGTCGTGAAGGGAAGAAGATGAACCGGCAAAGAGGGCCAGGAGGATGAGAGAGTGGATGAAGGTGGAATTATGCATGTACTAGGTCCAGGCGTTCCTGTGTTTTTCATGTGTTTAATGGCTGGTTAAGGTTAGGCCTTTGATGCCATTGGTCAGTTGATTTGTGTTGTGGAAAGAGAAGTCAAAAGGTTATATTTGGATGGAATATGGTGGCGGGGATGAAAAAAATTGTCCCAGATTTAGCCAAAGAAAACAATGCATTTCTTTGCTGCTTTGATGGTTTGGTCTTAACATTTGTTGTATTGTTGTTGCAGTTAGTACTTCAGCCACAAGGGGTCAGCAAACAAATGAGTCTGATAGCTATTGTATACAGAATGCCATATTTTATTTCGGTTATTCAGTTAAAGGAGGTGCAGCTAAGGAAAAGTGGCAAACAGTGTCATTTGTGGAATTATAGAAAGAAGTGAGTAGGGGATATGACCCCTGGGTTTGTTGGATGCTGCCTCCCTCCCCTGCAGCCCCAGTCCTGCCTCTCCTGCCTGCCTTCCATCCATCCGTCCCTCCCCCCGGCCCCCACCAACACTCTACCTTCTGCCGATCAATGACAGTTTCATGTGGCTTCTCTGGGCCCGCAGTGACGTGTGTCCTATTGATTTATCGACGTTCCTTGGGGCGGGTGAACCTAGAAGCCCCTCTCTCGGTAGGCAGCCCGGCTCCAGCCCAGCAGAGCCTTTACCTCCCTCTGCGCAGGGTGAGCCCATGCCAACTCATCCAACTGTACTGGGCTACGAGGAAGCAGCCGAGCATTAGATAGATGTGTATCTCTGTGTGAAACTGGACATGCTTCTATGCGCCCTCCACATCTGCAATGGCAAAAGTCTCTATGTTGTCGTGAACAATGCAGTTGGAGCCTGTTTACACAGTACATGAGTATAGTACAACATCAGTGTCAGTACTTGTATACCTTAGTTATATTCAGAGCTCAGAAGTACCTGGACATCTGAGTTACTCATTAAAGTGAGTAAACCTGAGGAAAGTAAACTTTGAAACTTTACTTAGTGTAAAGGGCCATTTCTAGCCCCTCCAACTTTATACTAAGCAGTACCTGTTGCTGTGTTATCCTCCTATAATGCCATCATGCTCTCTGTTCCCTGTAAGTAGCTTTAAAAAAACAATGTTTTATTTGATTGCATGCTTCTAAAGGGATACTTCTACCCGTCTCTAAATACCTATCCTATACAAGCAGTAGTAGTACTATAGTAGAAGTAATGGGACCACAGAAAGTATATAGTTGAAGTACATGTTTGCACTTCCTCCTTACAGTTTAAAACATTTATTTACACTGCACTGACTTGCACCATTTATCTTCTCTTCATTCTAACTTTACTGAAATAAAATAACTATTGTATACTGTACAGATCTGAACCAAATCAAATGGAATAATTTAAAATTAAAATATATAGGAAAATGTGTTATTTTAGTCATTATATTAAAATTCAAAGAGTACATCTTAAACTATTACCGCTATATTTGCCAAATTGAGATGTGTAGCATTAAGTGTTATGGCATTGCTTTATTCTGTGCAAGGAGTTCACATTTGCATAACAAAATTCTTTCAACGTAATCCTTTTAGATTAGACCCCGTCCTCCCCCATGTTTGGAGTTACTTTATCAAAAAGTAATCACTGAAATACTGCAAGTTTCATTTGCGTCTTAACAACCCCCAAAACAATATTCCATATTTGTTGGGCCGCGAGTCACTATGTCCCCTCCCCTTCTGACATCTGGCCATCCCTCTACAGTTCCCTCTCGGCGGGACGTGTAGCTCAGGACAATGGGTGCGCCACCCTGGCACTCGCAAACACATTTACTGTCCGATTTCCACAGGCAACCATTCCACTTTTATGGTCAAGAGCTTCTTTTCTTTGCCCTGTGTCAATGTCATGCCTCTGTGGCTATTGCTGCCCCCCTGTTCCCCTTCCAATTGGGGGGCTTGAATCAGTGCAGCTCGCCCCCCGCGCCCCCCACCCCTTGGGCTCTCCTGTGTCCAGTGAAAGGCCCATGAATAGGGAAGGGGGGCGGCGGAGGAGAGAGGGCAGCTGGACACTCCCCATGGCCGGGCTGCTCGTAATGGGGCGGGGGCTATCCAACACCATTAGGACAGGGCTTCTCTGCTGGCAGCTGGCTATAAAAAACAAGGGGGGCCAAGGATGAGGTCAGAAGGGGGGCTTAGAGATCAGTGACCTGGCCACAGTGTCCATCTGGGGGGTCATATCATGGGCCCACCTCCAGCCACGTGCGGGATGACCATCTGGGGGTCTCTTGCCAAAAGCTTAACAGAGGTACAGCATCGTCTTCTTGGAGTAGAGGACAACAAAAGTCAAGAAATGCTGGGGCCTTCTGTTGGGATAGAGGGCAGCAGTGGTGGGTGGTGTGGTGGACAGGGGCCTTCCAGTGCAGCTGCCTGTTGTTGTTTGGCATCAAGTGTGGGGTGCATCTGCTCTTAATGCGATACAAGGGCAGTGATTGCACCATGATACTGCCATTAAGTAAACGTGATAGGGATAATCTTTTGGCTATTCTTTACAGGGGCAGGGGATAATGATTTCTACCCTAGAGATTAGGTTGGTCGTTTACTTTGCCTGCATTTCAAAGATCAAATTATAATGAATACATATCAGTATAATTTGAATTGATTTGTTTTCCTCATAAAAGAATTATAATTGAAGGTCTTATTCAGAAGATAATACGTTAAAGTAAGGTAATGGAATTGCTCCAGAACAGGTGCACAATGCAATAATAAAAATTCTATATTTTCTCTAAACAAAATCTGAATGGTAGTTGCTGAGAAAAAATATAGGCCTCCTTGTAAAATATCTTTTACTATATGTAAATATGTACATTTCCTAAATATGTGCTTTAAAAAGTGTTAGTGAGGTGCATGCCCCCCTGCTCATGGAAAATTAACATTTCATTTCCATATTTACTCATTAGTCAGTTCAAAAAGATAATTCTGATGCACTGGGGACAAATTGGGAATGCGCTCACTCAGAGACTGCGGCAGCTTAATGATGCCAAATATCAGCAATATTTCCAACATCGACAATTATCTGGGAAAACCCCCTGATGTCACAATATTGATATGAGAACCATATATCACCCAGTCCTACCTTTAACATAATCCGCAACTCCCTTTTTCAAACCGTCAACTTGAATACTTGCCAAATGAGAAATATTCAGTGAAAATAGAGGAGCAACATTTCTACACCGCTGTACAAATCAGATACTGTGATATGTCATACTTGACTATATGGGAAACCACTTTGACAGTTAAGTATTTCCAACGCAGTCCACACAATGCATGAAGTGGTGCTTTAAGTGGATATAATCCTTACAGTGCCTTGTGTAATTTCATATTGCAAGTTATTAAATCAGTATATTGTTTAATATTGATTGCAGTCCTCTATTGTGCTGTGTCGTGACTGTATCGCGGTACGTTTTGTCACACATTGTGTTGTGGGTCCTATGAATCAATACATATTGTACCGCGACAAAACCTGTGATTTACTCCACTAACAAAAAAGGTTACCAGCTGACTTACTATTTATTTTATTAGCACAAAACTAAACTACATTTCTCCCGGTGTCCAAGTTTTACTGTGCAACAATAAACTTACTGAGTGATGGGATATTTTTCTTAACAATTATTAAAACTAGCAAGTATGGTTAGGCTAAAGGGGTCTCTCCGCAGCCCAGATGGACCTCCAGATTCTCTTTTAGCTGAGCCCATTCAGTTTGATGAGTGAACAGATTAGCAGTGGTTTGTTGTCAGTGCTAACTTCACCCCCCGTTCCTCTTTCTTCCTCCACCTCCTGTCCTCCTCCAGCCTTTCATCATCCCCTTCTTCTGCCCGAGCCTTCTGTCTTAAACTGTTTAAGGTGATCGAATTTTGGCCCATCCTCCCAGCGTGGTCGGAGGGGGATCAAAGGTTGTCGACCCCTGGCTGATTGTAAAGGTTGCGGAGGGGGACCTCAATAATAAATAGCGGTCTTACTAAACTGATCTGACCTTCCCAAAAGGTTTTTATGAGCTTTCCAAATCTTTGTCTTTATTTGGGAGACCCGATAATCCCTTTAGAATGTATCATCGTTCCGCCAATTAAAGTGATCTTTGCGTTCATGTCTGATAGGTTTCTAATCAGATTCACATAGACCCATCTCAAAGTGAACCATGGTTGAATTGGATTTTCATGCTCAGAAATACCATAAAATAAAAGATAGGATAGATATGTATGGTTTTGGGATAGAATTATAGTCAGGGTTTACGTTACATCAGTATGTCAAGAAATATGAACTTTTTCCCCCATACTGCCCTGTGGATTTTGAGAATATCCGGATTCAGTTTTTTCTTATTTTTCTTTTTATATCTTATACCTTCAATATATTTTTATCTCATATTCTTTCCAGCATTGGTCGGTTTTAAGGGCTGTATCCTGTCCTGGTACTGACTTAGGCCAGGATTACAGAAAGATACATAGGGCTTTGCTGTAAAACGTATATCTGCAGTAACTTGATAAACCATGGCATATAGCATATAATTCAGCCTTAATGTCATGAGCCAAAGCACCTTTTTCTCTAAAGCTATAGAGTCAGAACCGTGATGTAAGAAGCTACGCATTACAGGTCTGAATCATGGCTTTTTGGCTTTCACCACTCACTCCAACCTCAAAAAGAATCTTTGAGTTACAATGCTGAAGCCAGTCAGGATTGCAGTTGCATTTGGCTTTTGACTTGGCTACTGTCCTAATCCCAGTACTCAAACAAACACATGCAATGTAGACTGCACAGCACGCTGCAGTCCGGGCTCCTGAGTAAAAAACGTATAACTGTGCATATAGAACAAAGAAGTTTACAGTCTTTTGTCATCTGTCATCAACCGGAGCAGCGCAAACAAAGTGCTATGGAAGCCTATCAAAACAGTATTTTATTTTGTGTTGTAATATGTGTGCTACGTGTGTGCCAAAGCGTAAAATGCATGCACGTTTCAGTATTTAACACTTTTGACTGTCAAAATGAATTTGACGTCAAAGACCATAATAGTTTGGTGCAATAGAGCAAAGTGGTGAATGAGTGGAATGAGCGGCAATCCTGCACCAGTGCAATCTTTGGTCAGCAGTTCCTCATGGCCAATACTGTGATAGAAAAAAAATCCTCTTCTGAAATTTGATTAATTGCTGTCTCTCCGCCTCTCAATCCAAACATTGGTGGAAATAGAGGTGGGTTGACAGGACAGATACATCAGCCTGAGGAGCTGCGAGCCCCTGGCAAGCAGAGGCATTTCTTATCCTGTAACAGGATATCCACATACAGCGAGGTGTGGAAAAGTGAGGAGTGCACCGTCTTCATTTGGCCATAACAAGAAGAGGGGGTGGGGAGGAGGCAGCCAGCCAGCCAGGCAGCTCACTAGGTTGGGCCGAGGCGTATCGATTGATTTCCCAATAGCCTCTGGTCCATGAGCGGCGAACCCTGGCCCCGGTTGCTAGGTGACCACACCGTCCAAGATGGAGAGCCGGGTGATGAAGGGTGACAGCAGCTCTGAGGGTCAGCGGGGCCACTGGTCATTCTGCAGCCCCATTGGGACGCTCCGGACATGCAGATAGTGCAATGAAAGTGGACCTGTGCTCACAGAGGCTTAGATGAAGCCCAAGTACAGAAAGACAATATCAGCAGCCCGCCGTCCTCCATCTTTGTTCCACGCGCCACGATCAATGCACATTCATTTCTAGTTCACTGTATGGATGTTTACTACACTCCTTAAACCGCTAAATAAAATGGAAAAGAAGCTGTTGCATTGACATTAAATTTGTTTTATGGTGATCATGTGAAGGTTTAGTTTTCACATTCCCAGGTTTTCAGCAAAAATGGGTTCTTTAAAAAATATTTATGGGACCCGCATGATTTCATAAAGGCTGTTGACCTTATATGAAAATATTGATTTAACAAACAAAAAGCAATTTAAATAGACATTGGTCCAAACGTATTGGCTAAATTTGAAGATGAGTGATATTGTCTATTCATGGTTGCAGTTAAACTACAATTTCATCGCACCACAAAACAATTTGCTGGGGTAAATTGCAAATAGATTTGGGAATTTATAGTCATAACCTGGTCACAAAACATTACAAGAGGATCTGTTTTCTCATGGCTCTAAGGCTATTGGGGGTATAAAATCATATTTAATATATGAGAGAAAAGTAGTTCTGGATAAGGCTAGAATTAGTCATATGTCCCATGCAATATTAAATGCATAGCCATGGCATAACAATTTCCTTAAAGATATGACAGGAGATTAATCGAACTTAACATGGCTCCATCTGCAAAATATAAATGTTACTGAGATGCAGAACAATCACTCATTGAAGCGTTCTGTTAAAAGGACAAGCAGAAACAAAATTCATACATTAGACCAATTTAAAATCAATATAAAACTTGGTCATTACATACGGTGTGCTCTTTGCATTGAACTTGCAACTGGAATATTGTTTTCATGTGCATGGATATTTTTTATTTAAAAAAAAGCAGAGGGTTCTAAGAGGAAGGGCATGAGATAGAATTATCCATCTATTGTCTATTGCAGTCAAAAAGTGGGAACAAAGTAAACGTGGGACATTCAATTCTTTCTCCATGTAATCAAATTAAACGACAGTTTGAACTTAATAAGTTAACATAGAATTTAATTAAAGATTCCGACAATTCATTTTAAGTTGCCACTAAGATTATTATTATTTTACTTAATTAAAGCATGTCACTTGATATTAACTGTGCTTCCTCTGGCCCCATTAGCACAAAGCTTGTATCATTTCCCCTGGCTGTGCGAATCCAATTACTTATAAGTTACAAAGTCCTTTCTACAAAACACTGAACAACCGTTTCAAAGTTTTTGAGCTAGCTTTTCAAACTGCTCTTGCAAAATGAAGGTGAGCGATTGGGCTATTTATTACACCACTGGGCACATGTCATCACTGTAAAGAAGCTTACCAGACTCATCTACAAGTGAAAGAGCACCTTCTGCTCCAAACTGATGAAAAGAATGCAAATAGGACATTTTACAGCTTTTATGGCCAGATGACTCACGACAGTGCCCCCATGCCATTGTTTTACAGTCTTGAGTCCTCAAGCCGTGAACTGCAGTAAAAATATATCTTCAAAAGAATAGATGCGTAATGAATATTGCAAAACTGCACCCTGATGTGAAATGTACAAAAGACAAATACTGTAAACATGAACTGGCCATAATCTATACCACGTATTCCACAATGATACATGATACCGGAGCGCTTTTCTACATATCGATTGTTCCACAGTGAAAAATGATACGGAGGGCAAAGAAGAAGCAGCAGGAGGAGGAGGTGGAGGGAGAGGGAGGAGGTGGGGGGTGGATATAAACCAGGAGACAAATGTAAAAGGGTCTACATCACACTGTAAGCTCTGCACTGAGACAAGTTTACCAGCAGGCAAACACAAGCGCGGTAGGGGGTGGGATGTGTATGTCGGGTTGAGGGTCACGGGGAGAAGCCCATCCAGCCAGCTCTAAAAAGGCCACTTCACACTGCGCTAGCTGCCTATGTTCTGCCTCTATAAAGGATTTCCCTTCATCCTCTGCCATGTCTCTCATGTCCTCCTCAGAAGGAGCTCCAGTGTTTTTTATGTCTGTTGGAGATCCATGTCCTGAGGAGAGACGACTTATGTGTGTTTTCCAATCCGTTCTATCTATTAATAATATTGGGGGAGAGAAAGAGAGGAGTGTTTGCTTTGGTACAAGGCGAGAGCTTTCTATGTTTGCCGCCTTAAGCTGTGCGAGTACTCTGCTCTTAAATATTCTCTTCCCTTGTGACATAAAAACTATCTCTTGCCCTCAAGGTTGCATGGACCTCCCTGTCCAAATATCATACCTTTAACTGCAACTGGCAACCCAGAAATGGGAGGATTTAGTGGCTGGAAGGCTAAGGCTCTGTCCATGCAGCACTGGTGAATGAAAACTATTTCAATAGTACCAATCACAGTACAATTGAATAAGACAGTATCAAGACACTTGTCAGAATGCACTTTCTGTACATTTTCTTTAATTAATTTATTAATTAAAACAACACTGTGATTGGTGCCATGTATTGCATAAACCAATTGTTTGTTTGTTTTTTATCATAAATATGAACAATAATCAAGTTTCTTTACTCTGCTGTCTCGCACTACATTTTTAATTAGTAAAGCACATAAGAACAGGCAATATTCAACAACCTGGTAAATCCCTGGCCAAGTAATGCACCTTTCTACCTAACAGGCTATACCATAAACCTGACAATGAAAGCTATGTTTGTGCATGTGCCAGAGGAGGCCTTATTTGTCCATTTATAGTGTCCCTCTTCAGACCGATAGTTGCTGGGATGGGCTCCAGTCTACATGAATGTTAATTAATGTTTTATGTTATGTATATTTATCATAATTATTACTGCGATGGAACAAAACAATACAAGTAACTCCAGGTGAGATGTCATTGTGGCTAGTGAGAGTGGAATGTAAACACAGTGATGTGAAAATATTTACATTTTTGTTTCAAAAAAAACATCTAGGGATAGGCTTGTTTTATTTACTTAATAGCTAAGGAAAGATGACTAGGCAATGAACATTTGTCTGTTGTCAAAAGCTATACACAGAGCAACACAACCCTATAAGGTCTGCAATATCTCTGTCATAGCCTCCATAAAAGGTTTGAGTAATGTGGAGTCTACAAGAAAACACAGCACAAGAGTGTTTTAAAACATATTACTCTGGACGGAGCCAAGGAGGAAGACTGAGGAGCAGAGCTGCTAAGGACCCTGTGTGCAAACCAAAGCTAATGTTTCTCACCTTATGTGGCGCAAGCAATTGGGAAATGATCATTTATTACAATTACCGCCGAGGGCCCCTGCACCCCTCACAGTCCAGCAGCTGTTTATGTGTCACCGTGTGTGTGTTTAGCGACGCAGCGGCGAAGGGGGGAGGTGGATGTGGAGATGGTATCAATCGCCAAGCCAGGCCATTGAACGTATTGATTAGTTACCTTTCTTATTAACATGCTGATTAAAGAGAGAAGGGAGAGAGAGAGGAGAGGGAGGCAGTGCGCAAAGAGAGCCGGACGACGCTGCTAGACACACATCCGACCCTCGCCTGGCCAAGGACTGCACGGGAAGCTCCACCGCCGCCGCTGTGGAACAACCTGGAAAAGAAAAAAAGAAAAGAGGATGCAGAGTGGATTAAACAGCTCGGCGGAGAAGGAAAACCGGGGAATAATTGGGAAGAGGAGGAGAGTGGAGGAGGAGGAAGAGGTGAGGTGAAGGGGGGG
>KN469722.1:0-51271 GCA_000787095.1 Periophthalmodon schlosseri
TTATTATTTTTCATCGCTCAAATTAAGATTCACACTTGCAGAAGCCGGTTTACCCACCAAAATGCCGTGCATTTAGGCTTCACTACACGCTCCAAAAACCCAAAGGCGATATAAGGATGACGGCTCACGGCATTTTTTTGTTTGCTACATCGATAATTTAAGTTCAGCTTTTTAATTTATTTGAAAAAGACCTTCAACTTGGCATGTTTTTTTTTTGTTATTATTTTTTTAAGAGTTCAAAATGTTCAAAATGTGTAAATAAAATGACATTTTCTCTGTAGCACTTCATGCATTTCATAAGCAACACACTATAGTTGTTTATACAAAGCATAAAGGTAAAAAAAAAACAATATGTACAATGTTATCTTCATTTTAGATGTCAAAAAGTATTTGCGGCTCCCAGTTTTTTTCTTTTCTGTGAAACCGGGTCCAAATGGCTCTTTGGGTGTAAAAGGTTGCTGAAGTCTGGTATAGATGGACATAGCTAGCCCACTAGCCTCTGCGTTCCAGATAGGAAGTGAGCATGGGCGTGAAGTGGTTCCTTTGAGGTCTAGTTATAAAAGACTTGTATTTGCCTTATTCTGCCCAGCCCACTTATGCCTCTAAAGGCCACTAAACTGCGCTTTCTTTGTGTTGGTACTCTTTATTTACAAAATAGTATGTCATTTTCAACATAAAATCATATACATTCTTTTAGATAAGCATCCTATAAGCATCTTATATCTGTCCCTCATCATCCAGGTAGGTTCCATAGTGGTCCATGGGTGTATACTAATCTATGTGGTCTTAGACTTATTCTGATACAGCTCAAGATCATTCTAAAGCAATGTTAATGCTAATAAATCGCTAGTTTCAATAGTTTTAGTATTGATTAGTAGTAAAAATGCAAAATTGATTTAAACAACACATTTTTAGGAGCCTGTGATCAATGCAAACTCATAGTCCCGTTTAGTGGTTTGATTTTCAACAAAAAAGGTCAGAGTGACTAACTGAAAAACGGTTTGCTAATGCTAGCTTGTAACTGTAATGTATGTTATTTGACTTGTTTAAAACTACAAAATCAGCTCACCTGTTGTAGTAAGTAGCTAAGGGTGCTTTCACACTTGCAACTTTGGTACGGACTTTCGGACTTTCCTGTTTGGTTTTTAGGTGTGGATGACCGTGGTCGAGACCAAACAGCGTGTCCTTTGGTCCGGAAAAAAGTGGAGGTCTCGGGCCAGACCAAGGTCTGGTCCTGTGCTGAGTGAACGCGAAGGTTCAGACTTTTGAACCAAATCCCAGATCCACCAAAACTGAGAAATGCCCTCTGTACACAATCACAACAACGCAGTGTTTGGCATTAGATAAACCAAAATGACCCAATGCATGCTTATAAGAGAATATATCAAACACATGCACTTGTTCCCTTACAGTGGAGGATAAAACGCTGTAAATCTCTGTATTTACGATATATCTTTTTAGTGATCTATAAACTCCACGCGCACACGGCACCTTCATTGTTGTTGTCTGCTTTAAATTCAGTCACAGCGAACAGTCAAAAAATGATACATTTACATATAATCTTGTAAACTTATAAACTTGTATCAGCACAATTGCTCGTACAAAACCATGTGCCAGTGCTAAACCAATCAAATGTAAGGTAACTCTTTACACTCGCCTAACACTGCTTCTGATTGGTCTTTTTTCCTGTCGATTCCTGTGTACCTAATCACTGTCAAACCCAAGCCTCGTCTTGTTTCTGTTTACTTCTCAAAACAAGAAAAAAACTTTGCAGCTCCTCTATGCGCCGCGTTCACAAGGCGTGTTCCTGGGAAAGTCAGATAGTTCGGAGTTGAGGGAGGTATTGTTAAATCAAAATAATAGAACACTTTGTAACTTCTAAGTCCAGAAGTCCTTGGTGCGGACCTCCAGGCGTGAATGAGCTCTAAGTCAGTTTTTTATGGTCAGGTTGTGTTAAAACAAAGCTCAAATTAAAGTCTAACATGGGTAAGTGCTGCAGTTAGCATACTTACCATGATGATGATTCCTTTAGTTTTCTGATGAAACCTCTTCAGAAAATTTTCTCCTTGGTCCTCCTCAGAGACCCAAACCAGGGCGGCTCTTCGGTCCCTGCCACTTGGCCGCAGTTCAAGATTAGTGGAGAACGGTACCTGGAGATCCGCAATGACATGGACGACAGTTTTGTCCACAAGGATCTGAGGTTACGCTACGTGTACTTCTGGACCAGCTTTCTGCCCAGCCTGCCTGAAGTCTGAATAAAAGTGATCTACCCCTCTCTACACTGTCCTACACCATATACACCAATAAACAGTGCAACACATTACTACTTCTTTGTGTTCTGTGTACCGTAAGAGTATCACCTATGACCAAATGATATCACCAAATCTATGTATAAAAGTACTGAGATCAGTCAATTCGATTCATTCAGTTTTAGGAACAAAGACAATAGACATGCATGCTTCATTACATCATCAAACCTATTCTAAACAGTCTATAACATCAACATAACATAATAACAGATATGAGCAGGTCATTGAACTCTGTCTTGCACAGTGGTTAAACATTATTGCTGTGGGAAAAGCACCCCCCAGCCTCAGATGCTGCCCTGGGGCGGGGTGGGGAGTCACCATATGGAGTATATAGGTCCAGTAGGGCTCCTGTCTGGTCCTTACAGTCTAGACATGATGATGCTGCTTGAGATTTGTGTGGCTGTGGCCGTGTTTTTGGAGGCCGTCTCTGCTACCTCAGTAAGTCATCTGGATGTTTTTCATTTTATCCGCAATTTAGATTTATGAACTGAAACATAATTTTGAGTATTTTTGAGTATTTTCCTACTTTGTGTTATATGTAGTTGTGATTACTAAATGACAGTATAGATACAATTAATTATTACACTTATGCTGAAATTTAATGGGCTGTTGATATTATGCAGCAATACTATATATGTACTATTGTAATTTATGCTTTAAAGTTAAACTGTAACTTCTGGTAGGGGTGCGCCGCCTGCTTGTTTCCATGGAGAGATTGCTTTGCCTAAAATGGAACAGTATGGAATTAGACTTATCTATATGAGGCTGCACTAGGCCATGTTACAAATGGTTTTTGTGGAGAGATGCCCACACATAGCTAGTAGGCATGTTTTTCAAGGCAATAAAAACACATGTAATTGAATAATTTATTAGTTTAATACCATACAGTGGAACCTTTCAGACAAAGCAATAACACATCCATGAAGACCAGTAGACGCTGGTCGGAACCCCACCAGAAAAGTTTCATAGGCAGGCTGTAATGCAATGTAATGTAATGTTTCCCCTGGCAGCTGGGAGTGGTGTACACGGAGGGGGGCATGGTGGAGGGGGAGAACATCCGTCTGGGCTTCCGTAGACACATGGACGTGTTCAGGGGCATTCCCTTCGCTGACATCCCTGGACGCTTTGAGAAACCCAAACGCCACCCAGGCTGGGACGGTGGGCACACACTTACAGACCGCACATGCAAAGTAATGTATGGGGATAAACTAAGTTGATATAAAGAATTTGATTAAGTTTAGTTCTAAGTTAAAGGAGGAGAGTTTTGGGACAATCAATCAAATCAATCAAAGTTGTGAAACATTATGAAGTGCATGAAGGGCATCAAAAGATGGAGTGTTTTTTGCATGAGATCTACAGACTAGGGGACTAGATAAGACTAGCTATGTGTTGAAATTAATCTTGAGTATGTATTAATAAAGCCAATCTGTGAGATGTGCTTATACCACCGGGAGCAGGGGGTGTGATTTCAGCCATACTGGGTCCTGAGTTTCCACTAATCGTGCGGTGACACATATAAACCAAATTTCTATCCATCTATCCTCCTCCGCTTATCTGGGGCCGGGTCATGGGGGCAGCTTGTCTAAGCAGGGACTCCCAAACTTCCCCCCACCCAAGACACTTCCTCTAGCTCCTCTGGGGGGATACCAAGGCGTTCTCAGGCCACCCGAGAGACATAGTCTCTCCAGCATGTCCTGGGTCTTCCCCAGGGCCTCCTTCCAGTGGGAAATGCCCAGGGAGGTGTCCAGGAGGCATCCAAAACAGACGCCTGAGCCACCTCAGCTGGCTCCTCTTGACGTAGAGGAGTAGGCGGCTCTACCTGAGCTCCTCCTGTGTGACCGAGCTCCTCACCCTATCTATAAGGGAGTGGCAAACGGGGGAAACTCATTTGATCTTGTCCTTTCAGTCATTACACAAAGCTTATAACCATAGGTGAGGGTAGAAACATAGATTCCTGGCTTATTTTTTATTTTACCTTAATTTAACCAGGAGTTCCCATAGAGATTCAGGATCTCTTTTTCAAGAGAGACCTGACCAAGGTAGCAGCCAACACAATCAATACATTAATCACAAAATATCACACTGTAAAACCACTGGCATCTCTCAAGAAAAATATACCCATGTCTCCGTCACCACACTTTTTCCCCTTTTCATATATGATGAAGCCATCAGGCCACAGCTCCTGCACGCTCCATGACACGACAAGAAAGTCGATCATCAACCTCCGGCCTATGGTGTCCTGGTGCCACGTGCACTGATGGACACCCTTGTGCTCGAATATGATGTTCGTTATGGGCAAAGTGTCTAATAACAGAACACAACTCTGGTTCAGATAAGGGAGGCCTTTCTTCCCGATCACTCCTCTCCAGGTGTCACTGTCCACATGGGCATTGAAGTTTCCTAGTAGAACATGGAGTACCTGGTTGGTGCACTGTCCATACCCCTCCCAGAGACTACAAGAAGGCCGAGTACTCTGCACTCCTGTTCGGCCCATAGGCCAACACAACTGTGAGAAACCTGTCCTCGACCCGAAGGAGCAGGGAAGCCACCCTTTCGTTCATTGGGTGAACACTACCATGAGGCGGCTGAGCTGTGGAGCTGTAAGGTTTAGATTTAGTACTCGGTAGTACTCTGTAAACCGAATATTTTCTTCTTACTATGTGTGAAAAGTTTGACAACCACTGACCAAAGACCTAAGGCCATATGTTAATAAAAATACATCCTTGATAAGTTGTAGTGACAACCTAAAGCATATTGAATCTAATCAGATTGTGTCTATTTCCTAAGGTGTGTTGAAAGCCAAAGAGTACAGAAAGCGCTGCCTTCAGGTGAACCTGATAATGACTGACACCAGAGGCTCTGAGGACTGCCTCTACCTCAACATCTGGGTCCCTCACGGCCGCAAAGGTAAGTGCACAACTTTTACACGAGTCAACTGACCATATACTAAGGCAGTGTTTCCTCTGGCCACAGAGGCTTGGCTGTGCTGATAATTGAATGTCACGTGAGTGGGGGAGGGGAGTTTTATTACATGCCTATTTTATTGGTTCATAATTCAGTAAAATAACAAGTCCACTCAATTAGTCTCTAGGCCCAATTAATGCCATATTGCAGTGATTGAATTTAAATAGAAAGTTCTAGTTTCTAATTTATTTGATAACATAACATTTATGATGAATGGGCCTCTGGACCTTTTACAAGTTGTGGCTGTAGTTGGCCTATTAGCCTTCCTTCCCTGCAAACAAAAACATTGCAAAACAAACTACGAACCAAAAGTGGTTCACCACCACTCACACACACCTGACATTTTGCACAGCTGACAAGCCTGGGAATGGCCACTGTTGGCACTGAGGCCTAATCCACCTGCTTGTGTTGCTTTAAACCTCTTCTCATGGAAGTAACTGCAATGCAAAAGTCTGTGTCACTGTGTGCTTTTTATGGCCCCTTGGGGAAACTACATACAGTGATTATATTAAATAAGGCACTACTTAATTACCAGTGCTTTCCTGTTGTCCCTTAGTCTCCACCAACCTTCCTGTGATGGTGTGGATCTACGGAGGGGCCTTCCTGGTGGGGGGCTCCATGGGGGCTAACTTCCTGGACAACTACCTGTACAGCGGACAGGAGATCGCAGACAGGGGGAATGTCATCGTGGTTACTCTGGGATATCGTGTGGGAACCCTGGGCTTCCTGAGCACTGGAGAGTCCGATCTGCCTGGTTAGAATTATTCCTTTTTTTTCTTGTTTCTCTTGTGTTTTCAACAGAACCAGTTCAAATGTTTAGACATTATTCTATGTCAGTGGTTCTCCAAAGTGCAGTAAGTTTGCTCTGCAGGTGCAGTATTTTAAAGGTCCTACTTTGTGCTTAATCATTCACGTGTGCAAATATCAATCCAGGTTTTGTGCTTTTAATCATGTGATAATGTTGTCTTTTCATCAGAAAAGTTTTGTTTTATTTAAGCAAGACTGTCCTTATGTATAAAATTACGACCAGCTCATAGCACCCACCCACCTCACTCCAGCGGACCACCATTAGATCTTATCATCGAATATCCAACCTTAAGACCCAACACCACCCACCATAAAACCTATTTTTTCTCAGTAAACTACCAACTGAAGAAGTTTTTAGCCTTTTTTGAATATCAAAGTTGGCTGACATCATGCACTCTCATCTGTCATTGGCGTGATATTTATTTGAAGTTTGACGATTATGATTGTCATAATTTTTGTTTAAATGTCCTTTTGTTCCCTACCCCTTGCCAGCTTCTCAGTGATGCTTTGTTTGGCCGTGTCCTCAAAGATCACATTTCTCCACCTCTTTCTTGGCCTCCGTGCATGTTGTCGTCCCTCAATCTCATACTTTAAAGCATCTGTCCTCCGCATGCAGTACGGGTCCAGTCACTGCTGAGCGATTCTCTCCAGCACAGTTCTTTTCAGTAGCTCTTCACTCGATACGTGATCCTTCCACTTCACTCCAGCCATGTATGTGATCATGACATGTCTGTGGACCTCAGCACCTGTTCCAGCTTTGTCGTTATGGTCCATGCCTCTGCTCTGTAGCACAGAACTGGTCTTACACATGCATCTACTTTCTCCAGACCAACTTCACTCTGGCTCTCACTGCAGCTTCCACTCCTGTGACTCCATCAAGAAAATTGCCCAAGTAACAGAACTGCTGCACCTCCTCATTCTTGGAGTTTGATTAATCAACCAGAACCAGATTGACTACTCTTTTGTATTCTCAGAAATTCTGTGGAATTACTTTTACTTAAATGTTTTGGTTTTATTTTAAATATTTTATGTGTCTTCAGGAAATTACGGACTATGGGACCAGCAGGCTGCCATCGCCTGGGTGCACAGGAACATCCGCTCGTTTGGAGGAGACACCAACAACATCACCATCTTTGGAGAGTCTGCAGGGGGCGCTAGTGTCAGCTTCCAGGTCTGATCCATCTGTTCTGTGTGTGGTGTTCAGTGTGGAATTTTAACCGAATTAATAGAACATTGTATAACAACACTATACAGAGGTCCTTTCTATGACTGTGGCGTTTTCTGTAAACTATACAATTTCCCTTTTTCATTGTTACTGACATGTTTTAATCAATATAGACTGGCAGCAATGCAATGTAAATTAACGTAAAGGTTTCCTATTTAACTTTTCCGCCACCTCCGTTTCATCTGGTGATGTTATGGTTTCTAAATGTACCACACTATGGCATTAAAACATATCAATTTTGCATTTGTTCAATTACAGCTGTTTTTATTGCTAAAAAATGTAATTAAATAAATGCAAAATACATGCACCTCTCCTCGGATCTTACATGTAACTTGGTCTGGTGGGGTCACCTTCTTGTCTCTATGGAGATGGACAGAGAAGTTTATTGGTATACTATGGAACCATGAAGACAAAATTATTATTATTAATTTATCTGACTATTACAAAGTGAATGACAATGTAGAGTGGATGTTGTGTTACCAGAAGGTTGGCAATACCTAGCGAATTCCAGTGTGTATTGTTGTTGTGCCCTGGGGCAATACAATTCACCCAAATGGATTATATATTTGCCTTGTATATTAATGTTGCAGTTATGTATTATAAGGCCTAGATAGAACGTGGGTTCTGTTGCTGTGGCAAATGTGGCAGCCATTTTGTGGAGCAAGAGCAACATTCTGACTGAAAATAATGTAAAAACCAGAAAAATGCAATGCTATATTTGTGGTCCTAATAATGCAGGAAAGTCTACCTGTCTCTGTCAGGACATTTTTACTCAGAATGAAAACAAATATTTTTCATACACACTGCACTGGTCTATATTTTATGCAAAATTAAGCTATGTTTGTGTCAATACATCGTATGGACACACATATTACTATAAAAGAATAATTTTTTTCAAGATTTGTTCACATTAGTTTGGTAGAACATGAGCATTAGATAAAGTACAAATACAAAAAGCCTGTTTATCGAAGTATTAAAGGGAAAAAAGTCAAGATGCCTTATAATTTGCATACAATTGCATACAATGCTTACAATTTGAGTTTTTTAATAGAATTCTACACTCACAACATGATGTAGTTGGACATTCTTCACTATAGGTTACCATCTCTCAAGTCACTTATTATAGATTAATTGTTGTTCGTACAGACTGTCGGCAATGTGAGACAAACTGACTTAAAGGTGCACTTTGTAACTTTTCGGGTTGAGTTTTCCAACAATGGAGACAAGAAGGTAGCTGACGCTTCACCTGGGTTCCCTCATTGCCATGTTTCCTTGAAGTAACCTTCCTTCTTTCAAAATCCTACTATTGAAGGTTAAACTATTGACCTTGTTTGTTTTTGTGAAAGACCCTGACTCCTCACAACAAGGGCCTGTTCCGCAGAGCCATCTCTCAGAGCGGAGTGGCCCTGTGTCCCTGGGGCATCATCAAGAACCCACGCAGGCACGCCGAGGAGGTGAGAGCAAAACTTTACAAAAACTATACTTAATTGGCTTCACATCAGTTTGAAACTTTTCCTACATACAGCAAGAGCAAATATAAGATGCAAACCAATCAATGTTTATTATTGAAAAAGAGCATTCTATTAACAAAATTTTCAAGGAATTCTTTATTCACAATCCAAATGTCGGATACAAGCTGCTCATTTTGAAAAGTAAACTAGATATTAATTCAAACCATTAGTCTCTCTCTGTGTACGTGTCAGGTGGCTCTGAAGGTGAACTGTCCCACTGACAGCAGGATGGCAGCCTGTCTCAAGATGACTGACCCTGTGCTCCTCACCATGGCCGGGACCCTCAACATGCAAAGCTCCCCTGACAGTAATACTTTCATTCTTTATTTTTCTTCATAACTCAGTTTATTTGGTTTATCTTCTCTGTTAAAAAATATAAGGATCATTTATGTGTCTCAGACCAATATTAATATTATTAAGGGCCGCAATTATTTACATTATCAAATCTCTCTGAATCTCTATTACTTATTTTGTATTAAGTTATACTTGTAATTTAAGCCTCTACAAACATGTTCTGAAATTAGATATCATTTTTGTATTTCGTAGTTCATATTTCAGTCTTTTCTTAAATAATGTTTCTGGCTGTGTGTAAAATGTAAGAACTGAATCTGGATTTTAAGACATAAATGGCAATTCTAAGTGCAGTCACAACAGTTTTTTGACAAATAAGTCACCCCTTATCCAAAATGTGTCCACATGTAGAACCTGTGGTGGAGAACCTGTATCTGTCTGCGGTGGTGGATGGGGACTTCTTGCCAGACCACCCCACAAAGCTGTTCCACAATGCAGCTGAGATCGACTACATCGCCGGGGTGAACGATATGGATGGACACCTATTCACTGCTGTGGACATCCCCTCGGTCAACTCCATGCTGGTGGACACGCCCATGTGAGGCTATTGACTGTTCATGTTTCAGCTTCCTGTTTTCATAATGATGAAAAGTTAGGACTGTTGCCATAACAATTAACAATTTTAAAGAGAATATTATTTATATTTAAATGGTTAACCATCCTCAAAATGGCACCATATAATATGCAGATCACGCCTTTTGATTAAGACGAAAGAGAATATTATTTATATTTAAATGGTTAACCATCCTCAAAATGGCACCATATAATTGAAAGCCATGAATATTTTGAGTACTTTTGACCATTAAGATTGCTGTGGCAACTGTGCTCTGTCTGGAAAGTATAAACAATAACAGATCCAGCCTTTTTTTGGAAGTTTTTTTTCCAAAGTTCATACATTTTATTATTAGAACTTTATATTACTGTTTAAAAGTAAGCACTAAGACAAGAGAGCATCCTGACACAACATGCAAAATTTACTGCATCACCATAGTTTGAGAACACAAAAACCATTAAATAGGGTTGTTGTTATTTTGTGCTGATCATGCCTGTCTGCTGCAGTGACGACCTGAAGACACTTCTGGGCTCATACACCAAAGAGAAAGGTAAGGCTGGAATGGAGAACGGTTTCTCCACCTACACTGCCGACTGGGGCACCAACCCGGATCGCGAGACCATCAAGAAGACCGCCGTGGCCATCGGGACAGACTACATCTTCTTGGTGCCTACTCAGACGGCTCTGTATCTCCACGCCAAACATGCCACGTGAGAACCATTTTACATTTTATCTGATGAATAGGAAGGTTTAAAGCTACCATTTGCAATTAGACTGGCCGACCTGTCCCTCTTGTATTCTCACAAATCACCACTAAATGCTATCTACGTTACGGCCGTCTGATAGTGTGCCAGCTTTGGCCTGACAGAAGACCTGAGAGCACATGTGAGCCTGAACAAAGGCCAGGTGAGGGAGGGGGGAGGGGCCAGGTGAGGGGAGGAGGGAGGGGCCAGGTGAGGGAAGGGGGGGGCAACTTCTGCCATCTACTGTTAACTGTTCTTAACTACAGCTCTGCAATCACATGTTAGTTGTGCTTATTGGAAAAAGAAAAAAATAATAGGAAAAACACTTACTCAAATCACAATTTACTGGAGTTACTATGTGAGCCTAAACTGGTCCAGAGCAGGTTTTATTTAGTTATTTAATGTACTATCTAAATGAGAGCTCTGATTGAACAGAAAGAACATTACTAAGTACTAAGGGCAGTTAAAATAAGCTTCAATAATGAGGGTTTGTCTTAAGTTAAAGAGAATAACTAATTTACACTAGGAAATTATTTTATAAAATCATAAATCAACACAACTTTATAAACTATTTACAGCTCCATTCTCAGACCCAAGCCACAACAAAGAAACCAATAGGGATAGTCAGAGTATGCTAATAGGGTCTTGAAGGGTCTTGGTTGTGCCAAATATGACTCAGAGACAGTTCACACCTTAGGGGAGTTCAGTGGCTAATGAACTAATGACATATACACCGGTATGTTAGTTTCAGTGTTTTTAGCCCCTCTCTTCTGACAGATTTAAGGCAGTGTCACACCAGTATCCAGCCTCAAGTGAAAAAGCCTCACTGCAATGTGTCATATAAGCTGCATATCTTTTTGTTCTTGTTTGCTCCCCTCCCCAGAACTGGCCGCACATACTCGTACATGTTCTCGGAGCCGAACCGCCTGGGGGGACTGATTACACCCTACCCCAGCTGGATGGGGGCAGACCACGCAGACGACCTGCAGTATGTGTTTGGGAAGCCCTTCACCACTCCTCTGGGGTACTGGCCCAAGTACAGGGACCTGTCCAGATACATGATCGCATACTGGACTAACTTCGCCAAAACTGGGTATGGACTTGTGTTACTTAAAGGTGCACTATGTAGTTTTCTGGTAGCAATATTATCGGTTGTGTTCACGTGACATCACAACAATCTAGAATCTCTATAGTTAAAATTGAGCTGAAGGACAGATCAGAATTTAATGGGGGAATTTCCTGTTTCACTGTCAGATAGCAGATTTTTTAACGTATGGTTAATATGTCTGTAATTAATGTCCCTATCCAGATGAAACAAAAACTGGCCTAAAAAGTCCTCTGAAAGTGATGCCATTATTCAACCCCAAAGATGAGATTCTTGTCAATTGAAAGGACTTCATAAGATATTTCTTTCAAAAATAGTAAATATACCATCAAGTTTTACAGGCCTTTGTCAATGCTTTCCATCTGAAATTATGACGTAATCGAATTCTAGAACGTGAATACAACCTATGCCTATGTCCTGAGTGTCCCACACTTAGGGCCGGGCAATGTGGCTTAAAAATAAAATTTCTATTATTTTACATACACTGGACGATTGTAATTGATTTTAATCTAAGTCAGAGTAGGGACAGCTCTTTACATACTTATTCTTATTATATCCTATTATTTAAGAAATTGTAGATATGTAGATATGTAATCTAATTTTAATAGTTTAAATTAGAATTTGATTTTTTTTACAATGCTAAATGTTTAACTGTACAATAACCATGCGTTCCAAATAAAAAAATCAGTAATAAACCCGCTTCATAATAATCTTTTTCAAAATCTTGATTATTAAAAAAACAAGTCAATCAAATTAATCTGATGAATTTACCAGTCAAACAGGTGACTCAGTGGCTATATTTACATTTTACATGCACATCAAAATCTGATTATTATCTGATTTCTGGACCATTAAGATTATTTTAATGATCCGCAAACCACACAGTCTGATGCAAGTAATCAGAGGGATCATGATTGGAAAGAAATCAGATGATTTTGCTGTTTACATGTAATTTTAATAGACTTTTAACTCCAAAAATCTCTTCATAATCAGATTTTGAGTGTGCATGTAACCGCAGCCATTGCAATATTCTGTAGCTGGTTGACACCATCCAAGACCTCATTCAACCATCAGGTGTACATAAAATGGATTTAGTGGATTATTTTGGTGTGGACGATGGTTGGAAGTCTGTAACTGTTGAGATGAAACTTCATTGTAACTTTCTTCCCTCTCACTGCCAGAAACCCAAACCAGGGCGACTCAGAGGTCCCTGCCACCTGGCCAGAGTTTGAGAGCAATGGACACAAGTACCTGGAGATCCACCACGACATGAACAAGAACTACGTGCACCAGAAGATGAGGATGCGCTACGTGCACTTCTGGACCAGCATCCTGCCCAGCCTGCCCGACATGACTAAGTCTGAATAGAACTGATGTACCCCTCTATACACTGCCCTACACCATACACACCAATAAACAGTGCCACACATTACTACTGCTCTGAGTTCTTTTTGAATGCCTGAAAGGACCTATATTGCACTATATTTGATCTGTTGTTGTCTGTTACAATGTTGTTTCCTCATTACAAATAGGGAATGGCGATATGTAGGTTCCAGTTGGTATTGATATTGGCTGGTATCAATACCAATTGGTCCATAACGTCAATAAATGTTATTATTTTTACAAAAGTGAAAAGTTACTCTTCCTTGTTATGGATTTTAAAAGCTAAATATTGGTATCAGAAAATATTGCTTATCGGTCACAGCAGCAGGCCAAATATTGGTAAATATCTGTATCGGCTCAAAAAAATCTATATTGGTCCATCACAAACATACATGGAGTTGTGTTTTCCTTCATTCACACATTTTTATTCCAGAAGAACATTTTCAGTTAAGAAAACATTTTGTGAATGCCAAAACTGTTCATAAAAAGGCCTTAAGTACAAATGTGTTCTTAGGAACGTTTCATGAATGAGAGCCAATATTGTGATTTTAAATATCCATATTATAACATGATGATTCACGTGTGTCTGTCCTTAGACTTATACAAGTCTATCGTCGTAGTCCCTTATAAATACATTTAATACAGTGTTGCTCTCTTCTGACAGACAGCGATGGCCACCCTCCTATTTCATAGAGTGAACAGTACAGACTGAGTGAGAGAGTGTATCTAAAGGTTTCAAAGGAGAGGCTGAAGTCTGCATGTAGATTATACCTCCATAATCCAGTACACAAAGAAAGGTTGCTTGAACAATTTCTTTTCTATAATTCAATGGGATACAAGATTTGTTTCTGTAATAAAATGATAATTTAAAGGATATATTTTTGTCAAGCCAAAACACAAGATACTTTTAGGGTGTGACTCTTTCAATCAATGTACATTTAGTGTATAAAGATGTGTAGCTTGCACATTACTTTAATGTATTTTAGAAAAAATCTTACTTAATTTTATTTGCATTCAATGATCATTTAAGATTTTTGAGGGAATTTTGGATTTCATTAAAATCTTGCTGCTGAGGGAGCTCTTGCATACAAAACAGCATCATCTGCATATAAATGTATGAGGCTTCCTCTTAAATTGCAACCAATGGAATTAATACATATAGTAAAAAGTAGCAGGCTCAAAATTGAGCCTTGGGACACTCCTTTACTTAAAGTTAAAACATTTGATTTAAACCCATTGGCTACTACTGCCTGGGTTCTGTTTGAAAGATAATTTTGGAACCAATTACATGTAGCATTGTCAAATCCAATATACTTCAGACACTTCAAGAGGATTTTATCTTATATCTTTGGTGCAAATTATTCATAATCCAAAGCAGCATTTGTAATTTGGTTAGCCTCTCCAAAATATTGCAAAAAAATATTATACCATAAGAGATTTTGATGCCGTTGCATCCACAGTTAAACTGACCTGTCACTCACTCAAAGCATGACACAGGCTGACCAATAGGAGGAGTGGGTGTGTCTGTGTTTGAGCATAGTATACATTAAACACCAACACCTTACTATAAATGAATAACTGTTATCTTAACCATACCCTTAAAAAGTAAAGTGTAAAGTAAACACTTACATAGCAAAGAGGTCAGTTTTTTTTAGTTTTATCTAATCAGTTGCATTTTGAACATGTGTGAATGAGAGCTGCTGATGAGAACAACACACAAGGAATAGTCAGTACTAATTACCTTAGTCAAATTAAAAAAAAGATAACACACATTTTGCAATAATTAATAATACCAATTTTCTTCAACTTAGACTCACTGAAAAATGAAACAAAGGCTCATGGTCAATGTAGTTGCTTCTATTTACCGTGGCAGTGCATTCTGGACCAGCAATTTTATGATTAAAGACCTTGGGATCAAATGTCAAAAATGTACGTTTCTTTATCTTTTCAGATAATAGAAAATGTGGAAAACTAAACAAAAGAGCCGTGGAAAACCGTGAATAAACTGCTGGGTCACTAATGGTTAATACATTTATCATACTAGTGTCAGAACATTTCTGAATGAACACTATATTAAGTATGTAGCATCTTAAAATCGCAATTGGTTTAACATTCGGCTAATTGAAAATTCTATGATGTGTGACGAAACACTCGGAAACTCTATTTGATAGTTCTTATATTACCTAATAACATTTCATACATATCTTGATTCTTTTTAGCAAATGTTTTTATGTACACTTAGTGACTCAAATCTTTTATCTATTGTCCCCAGAGGTCAAGCTGAGGTCACGGCTACACACCACATAGATGGTGGACTTGTTTAACCCAGGGGCCCTGAACCTCACGCAGGGTAGATATGGAGAATATGAGGCTTGTGGTGTGTTCACTATCCTCCGCTCAGAAATGGACCCTCTCGGTAAGTCTGCTGACTGTATTTTATGGATGTTTCATGGATTTCAGTTTCTTGTTATATGCAAGGACTGTCTTCCCATTCAAAAGATATAACATTTAGTTTTAAACTGTTAATCGCTATGGCAATGGCCCTAGATTCTCATCATTCTGAAGCCCATGTATAGGCCCCTTCTCTCCATCTGAAATCATTATCATCAGTAATGCTAACATTAACATAACATCTGTCCTGACTTGCAGATAAGAGAAGGTTATTAAAGACCATCTTGCACAGTCTAGTTAAACATTACCACTGTGGGAAAACCCGCCTCCCAGCCTCAGATGCTGCTCGAGGGGGGGGTGTAGTATATGGGGTATATAGGTTCAGTTGGGCCCCAGCCTGGTCGTTACAGTCTGGACACGATGGCGCTGCTTGGGATTTGTGTAGCTGTTGCTGTGATTTTGGAGGCCGTCTCTGCTACCTCAGTAAGTAATTGAAATTAGTTTTATTTAATCTACGATTTACATACAATTTTAAATATATTTGGGGGTAATTAAATTAATTCCTTATAAATTAAAACTTAATTTAGTGGTTAACTGTCATAATTCTTTTAATATTCATAAATTAAATTAAAACTAAAGTTAAAGTTAAAGAATTTTCACAAGTCACATTAAACTGGTTGCATACAGTGGCAAGTTCAGGCAAAGCAATAACGAATGAAACAATAATGAAGACCAGAAGGTGATGGAACCTTCACCAGAAAAGTGACTAGTGCGCCTAGAGAATAGTGCACCTTTAAATTGCAGCACGTTTATTGGTGATGAAGGTTGTAATGAGCTGTTTTCCCTGTGCAGCTGGGAGTGGTGTACACGGAGGGGGGCATGGTGGAGGGGGAGAACATCCGTCTGGGCTTCCGTAGACACATGGACGTGTTCAGGGGCATTCCCTTCGCTGACATCCCTGGACGCTTTGAGAAACCCAAACGCCACCCAGGCTGGGACGGTGGGCACACACTTATGCACCTGTTATCACATGAACATGGAAAGATTAACAATAAACGCTGATATCATAGCCAATTCCCTGCAACATAATATCTGTTTCCTCAGGTCTGTTGAAAGCGAAAGAGTACAGACCGCGTTGCCTTCAGGTGAACCTGATCATGACCGACACCAGAGGTTCTGAGGACTGCCTCTACCTCAACATCTGGGTCCCTCACGGCAGCCAAGGTAGGTGCACAACTGATCATATGACATTTCCGTCAACCACCTTGACCGGATGGATTTTGTGTACCTAACCATGTTGGCACTGAAGCTCACTTGCCCCTTGGGAATCTACATATAGTGATTTTATTAATCAAAATGCACTACTTAATTACCAGTGCTTTCCTGTTGTCCCTTAGTCTCCACCAACCTGCCTGTGATGGTGTGGATCTATGGAGGGGGCTTCCTAGTGGGGGGCTCCATGGGGGCTAACTTCCTGGACAACTACCTGTACAGCGGACAGGAGATCGCAGACAGGGGGAATGTCATCGTGGTTACGCTGGGATATCGTGTGGGAACCCTGGGCTTCCTGAGCACCGGAGAGTCCGATCTGCCTGGTTAGAATTATTCCTTTTTTTCTTGTTTCTCTTGTGTTTTCAACAGGACCAGTTCAAATGTTTAGACAATATTCTATGTCAGTGGTTCTTCAAAGTGCAGTAAGTTTGCTCTGCAGGTGCAGTATTTTAAAGGTCCTACTTTGTGATTAATCACTCACACGTGCAAAGATCTTTCAGCCTTCTGGAAGTCACTCCATGTTTCTGAGCTTTTAATCATATGATAAAGCTTCTGTTGCAGTGTCACCTACCTCACTCCAGTGGACCACCATTAGATCTAATCATCCATACAAGTATTGGACCTTAAGACCCAGAACACAATCCAGTATAAAACAGTTTTGTTTTTTATTCCAGAAGGAACCAACTACCAATTGTAGTAGTTTTTAGCCCGTAACATCACATGCTCTCTCACCTGTCATTTAGGTGGTGGGCCAAGAGCATCTATCTGCATTCTTTCATGAAAACATAGGTCTCCATCGAGGGAGGACACAAAATTCAACATATAAGTAGTGTATATTCTATAGTAGTGTGTATTCTACTCAACAAGACCCGCTTTGTCGCCACTCTCTCACATTTTCACAAAATTCCCATTTTTATCTTGTCAATTTTTCAGGCAAACGCCATGACTATGAACCAATAGTCCGACGTAGATTAGCACAACATCACAGCAGCTGGAGATCGGCCTCATGTAAGAATAATGCAAGTGTTAAAATATGAACATTTGCAGATAGCAAAGCTGTAATGTTTTGCATTGATGTAACGCCAACACGCTACTGTATGTTTATAGATTAGTTTAAGATTTCTTGAAATTACAACATACATCCACACACAAAGTAATTATTCTGTTGGTTTCCTTCTTTTGTGAATGCTTTTGGTGTTAGTTATTATATTAGTAAAGTTGCTGAGAAAGACGGGTACAGTGTAGAGATTTTATAATAGATCCACAGTAGAGACACACAAAATGAGCCTCAAAAAACGTAGCACATAATAAGTGTAAAATGTGATTGCACTGCTGCAACTACTCAGTTTTATACCGTGCCCCATGGGGCACATCTTCGCTCATGGTCGGGAGCGCAGCAGAAGTTGAAGAACAGGTGGGCCGTTCGCGAGAATATTTTCAGATGCGCTATTGGCTGATACGTCACCTATTGTGATAGCTGTCTGCTGTTTTCACCTCAAAAATTGTACAAGAAAAGTTGCCATTTAAGAAATAAGAGTGCAAACTCTTTTTTGCAATCTCAAAAATCCTGTGGAATTACTTTTACTTGAAGAACATGCAGACAATTTTTTGGTTTTATTTTAAATGTTTTATGTGTCCTCAGGAAATTACGGACTGTGGGACCAGCAGGCTGCCATTGCCTGGGTGCACAGGAACATCCGCTCGTTTGGAGGAGACCCCAGCAACATCACCCTCTTTGGAGAGTCTGCAGGGGGCGCTAGTGTCAGCTTCCAGGTCTGATGCATCTCTTCTCTACCTCAGTGTGGAACTTTTAACTGACTTCATAGAAAATTGTATCACAACTTTATATAGTGGTTTATCTAAACTACACAATATTCCTTTTCTTTCACTGAATGACAGGTGATGACAGATGATAGTAATTTATCTAGTACTAAATATGGAATTTATTATAATCATTGTTATGATTTGTTGTAACCTATTTTGATTTACTTTGAGTCTGAACTTCCTGGAGTTGTACTTTGCTTCATTCACCCTTGTTTCATTAATCCATTAATCCAAAGTCGTATACTCTGAGCAGTCAAAAAATCCTCTGCTTGCAATTTTCTCAGATTGTTGCATCACAGGTAAAAATTCAGACTTCTCCTGCACAATTTTAAAATCCATAAACCATCTCCCAATTCATTCTGCAGCCGAACTGTGTTCAAAACGAATGCATGGCTCTATTAGCATAGCATTCACAGGGGATAAAGACTTTGTTTATTTTGCCATTGTTACCATTGCTGACAGCAGAGGGAGCTCCAATGCCTAAATACCTCATTGGAAACAAAAGTGTGTCAACTTCCTATAACCCAATAGTTCCAACTGGGTTCCCTCATTCACACGTTTACTATCCTTACTATCCTATTACTATCCTTTTATTGAAAGACATGCTGTTGACCTTGTTTGTTTTTGTGGCAGACCCTGACTCCTCACAACAAGGGCCTGGTCCGCAGAGCCATCTCTCAGAGCGGAGTGTCCCTGTGTCCCTGGGGCGTCATCAAGAACCCGCGAAAGTTCGCTGAGGAGGTGAGAGCAACATGGTACTCATATTGAAGGAATCAGAAGACTATGCTACAAAAAAAATTCCTTATTAAAGGAAGTCTATGTAAGATTTAGATTATATATTCCATTAACATGACTTTGCATGTTCAATGAAATATAACTTTTACTTATTTATTCTTAATACAAAAAAATGACATCATGGTCAAGTTGTTTATGTTATCATTTGGTTTATAGTTTCTTGGCTTACATTGTTAGCTGTCAAAAATGACTTATTGTTACTATTTTTTAGCTCAGTTTATCGTGGGTGCAGTTTCTTTGCAATAGTGGGGAGATTTTTGTTATTTTTGTTGTAATACAATAACAATTGAGCTGTAGAGGGTTTAAAATGTAACTTCTGTGGTTGATTATTGTTTCATCCTGCTGTTCATTTGTTTTTAATGATAGTGTCTATTGAAAAATGGTTTACTGGGATTATTTTTGCATTATTGTTATTGTGTCAAAGTAGTTTCAGTATTATCGGTTATCATGTATCATGACATACATGCATGCTACCTACATGCAGCAAATGTCAGAGAAAATGTAAAAGTTTAGTATTTGTTAATAAATTCGTAAAATAACAAATTTTGCAGACAATTCCAGAATCACAATCCGAATTATGAATCGAGCAAAAATACTATCTGCTTATTTTGTTGACATGTTAAAT
This sequence comes from Periophthalmodon schlosseri, assembly GCA_000787095.1. Taxonomy (NCBI): domain Eukaryota; kingdom Metazoa; phylum Chordata; class Actinopteri; order Gobiiformes; family Gobiidae; genus Periophthalmodon; species Periophthalmodon schlosseri. The sequence continues at coordinate 19,859 of KN469722.1, forward strand.
ATGATTTGAAGTCCAGTTGTATTTTTTTCATTCCAAACCGTAGACTATATATATAAATGGACATAGCTAACCTGCTAGCTGCCGCATTCCAAATAGGAAGTGATCATGGCCGCGCTTCCAGCTCTATCGACTCTGGCTCCAATTCACTTTACATTGAAAAATTATCCTCCCTCTCTCTGTAACTGCTGCAGTGAGTCTCGTCATTTTGATCTTAAAACGTTTGTATTAACCCGCTCTACATGATCTTGATATTTTTATTTTGCTGTTGTCCATAAATCAAGATATGAACATTAATAACAGACAAATCAAGCACCTTCTTTCCCCGAGGTCACTCTCGCTAGCGTTAGCAACAGTTTGATTGACAGTGTAGCTAAGTGCCCACTTTGTGACTCTCGCTACGTTAGCAACAGTTTGATTGACAGTGTAGCTAAGTGCCCACTTTGTGCTAAACCAGAGGTGTGGGTGGGAAGGGGTGTTACCTGATGATGATACTCGCGGTCGAATTTCCAAATATGGAACTAGGCCCCAGATTCGCTTCTGTAACTGCTACCCTCGATGAGCTCCATTTGGCTCGAGCCAAATGCTATGGGTGACTTCACACTCCCTTAGTCCACTTCTTTATACAGTCTATGTTCCAAACCAGTGGTCTCTCTGTCCATATGTACGTGTCAGGTGGCTCTGAAGGTGAACTGTCCCACTGACAGCAGGATGGCAGCCTGTCTCAAGATGACTGATCCTGTGCTCCTCACCATGGCTGGAACCCTCAACATGGAAAGCTCCCCTGCCAGTAACACTTTCACTTATTAATTATATATTTTTATGCATTTTTTTTTTCATCACAATTTCTTTTATAATTTAGATAACAAAATGATGATCTGTTATATATTAGGACTCAGACCGATATTTAAAAACCTTACACCTCCCTGTTTTACCAACAGGTGGAGCTTGAGGGCAAGTTATTATGGTCTCTGAGTAACATTAATCCATTAATACAAAGTCATTTTCTCTGAGCACTCAAAAATGCTCCATTGGGGTTTTGCCAGGATTGTTGCATCACAGGTAAAAATCCAGACTTCTATGCAGTTTTTACATCCATAAACACTCACAGGACTTGGTTGGTTTGGATACATACGTTTCCCAAATGTAGACGTTATTTTTCAGAAATTTTTAGAAAATGTGAAGTACTTATCCAAACTTGTCCAAAAGCATTCCAAAAGGGAATTATAAGACACAAGAATGCAGAATTTGTGTTCTTTAATGCTCCTGGATGTGTGTAAAATGTGTACTGAAGAACTGAATCTTGATTTATAAAAATCACAACAGTTAGAAAAAGCATTCAATATTTTTGATAAATAGTCCATCCCTAATCGAAAGTGTGTCACATGTAGATCCTCTGGTGGATAACCTGGTTCTGTCTGCGGTGGTGGATGGGGACTTCCTGCCGGACCACCCCTCAAAGCTGTTCCACAATGCGGCTGAGATCGACTACATCGCCGGGGCCAACGACATGGATGGACACATCTTCACTGCCATTGACATCCCCTCGATCAACTCCATGCTGGTGGACACGCCCATGTGAGTTTGACTGACTGTGGTACTTAGTAACATAACAATATAATACATGACACAGGCACACATTTATAGTTACCACAGCCATTAAAACTAAGGCTGAATTGCAAACTATTTAAAGAAATAGGCTGTTGTAATTTTTTAAGCACAATCAGAATCAGAGAACCCAAAAGGGGCAGACAGTAAACATGTACAATGTGACACACAATATGTAAATAAACATTAGAGATTGGTTTAGAGTCTGTATGGCTATGGGGAAGAAATGAATGTCATAAGAGAGATATTCCTTTATTGTCTCCCATGGGAGAAAATTGTCTTGGGGCAGAGGTCACTTGCTTTACACAAAGAGGAGACATCACAAAAACTATGGACCATATAGTGCCTCTCGGAGGGAATGAGTGTGAATTGTGTAATGAGCAGGGTGAGTGTGATACAGTCTGTCTATAGAGGAAAAAGAACGGTGGTGATGTTTACGATGTCCAAATTACTGTATTTCTGATGAGGTTTTTTTTTTTTTATAATAGCAGTGTAGAACTGAAGGATGATGACATTGTCTGACTCAAATTTCTTTTTGTCTGAAGAAAAAAACGTATTAAATCTTTTACATTTAATTTTTACTATTAAATTTAACAAAACAAAGCATATGTCAAAACAAGTATGTCTTCTATACTTTCGTATTTGCACTCTTGTTTTTCAGTGGATGCCAAATATATGCATTTATAGAGCAGATGCCACCATACCTTACTAGTATACCACTAGTATACCAAAAGACCCTAGTTCAAAAACCATTGCATTGTTTTGTTATTTTGAGCTGATCACGCCTGTCTGCTGCAGTGAAGAGCTGAAGACACTGCTGGGCTCATATACCAGAGAGAAAGGTAAGGCTGGAATGGAGAATGGTTTTGCCACCTACACTGCTGACTGGGGGACCAACCCGGATCGCGAGACCGTCAAGAAGACCGCCGTGGCCATCGGGACAGACTACATCTTCCTGGTGCCCACTCAGACTGCTCTGTATCTCCACGCCAAACATGCCACGTGAGAACCATTTTACAATAGTCAAAAAGAAGCTTCATCCAGTTTAGGGAGCTTAGAACTGTGACTGCGGTTGCTGTTGTACTTAATTGGCTTTATATGGGAACTTGGCAAATCTTAGAAATGGGTCAGTTATCACTCCAATAGAATCATAGACGTTAATAATTAAAGGAACTGTATGCAGCCTCTGGTCTTACTGTTTAAAAAAGGTCCTACCATCACAACTTAACTTGTGTTGCCAGTGCCATAACCTACAGGACACATGCAAGTTTTTCTCATTTTCAGTACATGGACAGGCCTCGCATCATGTGAAAGCTCAGAGCCTCCAGAATTCATTCACTGCGCTGCAGAGGCTGCACTAGCACTGATGAATGATTGGCCGCTGGTGCTGGGGTTTAGGTAGTGACGATTCAAAACAAATTTTTAGGTTTAAAACAACTGGATTTTAGCATTGAAATGGGCAACTCAAGTGAGAAACTTGTGAGGCTCATTCTGCTCTCTGATTGGATAATTCTTGAGAGTCTTGAGAACCAAGACCACAACGCTTTTGTGACTAAGAATAAATCAGCATTACAATTGTTAACAGTAAAAGCTATATTTGCTTTGAAGATGTTTACATTGTATCTGGGGACACAGATAGGTCAAAGTTATGAAATCTACAGGCAACTGACTGACTGCTGGTGACTCTCTACTTTGTAAATATATTGTAATTTATGTTGTGTTGCATATTTTATTAGATTAATTTCTAGAGTGACAAAAATATTGCAGCAACGCAGAAGCATTTTTTTTTCCAAATTTGAATTCCATGTTCATGTGACTCATAATCGAAATCATAATTACTTTATTTATTACTAATGTTCCTAATTCATGTTTTCAAGGCCACTGTAGATGAGACAAATTGATTCATTACACCTATAACTGCAATCACACTTAAAATTTGATTTGATTTGAAGTGTACAGACAGAGACAACCTTACTTTATAATCAGTAGAAGATGGTGAGTTTTTCATAGTAACCTAATGTTCACTGATCACACAGTTACAGCTGGAAGGTTTATGTGTTTATTAGCTACATTAATTTCTGACATCCTTCTTAATCATAAGTAAACTCCTCCATCTCTCTACTGTAGGACTGGCCGCACATACTCGTACCTGTTATCTGAGCCCAACCGCTTGGGGGGCCTGGTCACGCCCTACCCCAGCTGGATGGGGGCAGACCACATGGACGACCTGCAGTATGTGTTTGGGAAGCCCTTCTCCTCTCCTCTGGGGTACTGGCCCAGGCACAGGGACCTGTCCAGATACATGATCGCATACTGGACCAACTTCGCCAAAACTGGGTATGGACTCTGCTCATGTTACTTAAAAGTTGCACTGTGTAACTTTTCTGGTGATGGTCTGCCACATGACTGTTTCCATAGAGATATTATCAGTTGTGTTCATGTGACCTCACAACATTCAGGAATCCCTATAGTTTAAAACTGAGATGAAGGATCAGAATTCAATGGTGGAATTTGCTGTTCAACTATCATATTTCAGTCTTGGTTTATAGTTAATATTTCTGGGCCTATCCACATGAAAACAAAGACAAGATTCTTGTCAGATGAAAGGAATTTAAGCCATAATATTAATATGGCAAGTTTGTGAACAAGGTTCAACATTTGAGGATCATAAGTTTGGATATTTCTTTCAAAAATTGTAAATTTCCCAGAGTTTTATACAGGCACTGGCCTTCCATCTGAAATTATGACATCAATTCTAGAACGTGAGTACAACCTTTTACTATGTCTTGATTGAATGTCCCACAGTATGGCTTTTACCTTATCTACCTCCATTGAGCTAAGCAGGTGGCTCATTGCAATATTTTAGCAGATTGATATAGACACCATGATAAAGGGTTATTAGACCTCCAAGACCTCATTCAACCATCAGGTGTACATAAAATGGATTTAGTGGATTATTTTGGTGTGGACGATGGTTGGAAGTCTGTAACTGTTGAGATGAAACCTCATTGTAACTTTCTTCTTCTCACTGCCAGAAACCCAAACCAGGGCGACTCAGAGGTCCCTGCCACCTGGCCAGAGTTTGAGAGCAATGGACACAAGTACCTGGAGATCCACCACGACATGAACAAGAACTACGTGCACCAGAAGATGAGGATGCGCTACGTGCACTTCTGGACCAGCATCCTGCCCAGCCTGCCCGACATGACTAAGTCTGAATAGAACTGATGTACCCCTCTATACACTGCCCTACACCATACACACCAATAAACAGTGCCACACATTACTGAGTTATTTTTGAATGCTATGATCTATTAGCAGCTATCACCAAATCTAGTGCTCAGACCGATTTAATTAGATTGAAAATGAGTGTATTTAATAACTAGATCTACACCTGCGCAGTGTTTTTTAAACTGTTAAATGACGAAAGTTCATTAGGGACCAATAAATAACAAATAAGACAATAAATAATACACTCACTGCATAAAACTAACCACAATTTATTATTTTAAACCTAGACAAACAAAATCTTGTATATCTTGTTTTTAAGAGTTATCTACTAAATAAATTATTTCAAGAAAATATAACATTTTTCTCAGTTTTTAAATATATTAACACCTACTGTCTGTGAATATCAGACAGTGTTTAAGACATTTGGCTTTCTTAAAAGTTTTAAGAAGGTGTATTTTTGCAGTGTTTATAAGAAAATTAAATGTTTCAACAGTGTAAACAAAACAAAACCCAACTTTCTTAAGGTAAAGAACAACATGGAAAATAAGATTATGTAGTATACTGTATTTGTGTTTTGTCTTAATAAGAATAATGCTTGGCTGCATGTTGTGGGGTTTAGGTAACGAGAATTCAGATCAGAGGGAGTCCTTTAAGGTTAAAACAAACTGGATTTTGTCATTGAAACTAGCAACCCAAATGAAAGACTTTGATCTTTCTGATTGGATAATCTTCTTGACAACAAAAACATGAAATTATATCGTAAAAATTTGGCCAACATGCCCATTGTTTTTGTAATTAAGAATAAATCAGCATTACAGTTGTAAACAGAGCTGAACAGAGCTGTATTTGATTTGAACTTCGTATCTGCAATGTAAAAAATGTAATCCATAGAAAAGACTGAGTGTGAGAGTGTGACCTCATCACATTCTTGAAAACCACCACTAGTGTGTGGATGGGTGTGTCTGTGTTTGCATATGGATCTGTATTAAACACTAGGATCTTAGTATAAATTAATAACTGTTATCTTAACCACACGCCTAAAAAGTAAAGTGTTACATACATGTTGTAGCAAAGAAGCGATGTGTTATTTTGAAGTGAAGTGTTATTTTTAGAGTTTTATCTAATCAGCCACATGTTGTTTTTTCTGTGTGTGAATGAGAACAGCTGATGAGAACAACACACAAGGAACTAGGAAAATACATCTGTACGAAACTGTACAAAAATCAATGTACCTTATTTTGTGGTAATCAGTACTGTTTGCTTTAATATTATAGGACATACAATGTTATGTCTTGGTATGTTTTGGTATATCTTGGTATGTCTTGTATGTCTTATCACCACTTGTCACTACTTTATATGACTGGTCACTATGTTTGTCTGCCTTGCATTAAATAAAAAAATAAAAAATAATAATAATAATATAGCCACAATACAGCCATAGTCTCAAAAATGCAGTAAATATTGTAACATTTAAAAATATAATATTAAAAAGGATCATGGTCAATGTTGTTCCTTCCTCTTTACGATACCAATGCAAAGCCAATGAGCTATATGATAGTTCTTATGATTACCTAATTGCCAGTAATGTTACATACATTTTTGGTAGTTAAAAGTATAAAAATATTATTAACTAATCATTATAACCATATTTTTAAAAATTGGCAGAATTGTAAAAAATGTTGATGTTGATAATTGCTAATGTTTCTTACATACAGTAAACGACTATGATCCCCTGTCTGTTATCTGCAGAGGTCAGAGCAGAGGTCATGGTCACACACTACACAGGTGGTGAGTTTATGTAAGGCAGGGGCCCTGAACCTCACACAAGGTATGTGGTGAGAATATAAGGCCTGTGGTGCATTCACTGTCCTCCGCTCAGACATGGACCCTTTCAGGATTGTGCTGGCTCTGCTCCTGGCTCTGGGGACAACCTCTGCAGCCTCGGTATGTATATTCTTTGTAAATAACACAATTTGTGCCTGGTTAAATGTTTTCTCTGACTGATTGCATGGAATCATAGACAGAGTTGTCACAATTCAAAATTACATTTATTCTGTGTAATATTTGGCTCTCTATCCTTCCCTTACCCTAATGTGTCCCTCATGCACTGTTTAAATATTAGAACTTAAACTACATTGAAATGAACAAATAGCAAATTTTTATCAGTGCTTTCAGACAGCGATGATTGCTGGGTTTTAGATGACACCATAACTTTCGGAGGAATTACTGTTATTATTATTAGTAAGCCTAATAACAGTGAGTTTGGCTGTTGGATACAGATTCTGGGACAGTGGCTCTTGTCACATATATATACGTATATAAACTCTAAACGTAGAGTGGTTATCTGAAAACTGGAAGGCTGATATTTCCATCAACATTTTGAAAACTGTCTAAATTGTTTCCTTGACAAAACACTTCACACCCACTTGCCTAAACATGAATAGTGTGTGTGAGTGAGGGTTGTTGAGGCCCACTGACAGTGATGCCTCTGTCAATCAGACCCAAGGAAGCTGTGGCTACAGTAATAGTTTATCACCACTAAGTATGGGGTGTATGAGCACTGCGAGGTAAAATATGACCAGTAAATGACTTTTTCTGCCCTGCCCACTCAATGTAATCTTATGTTACAAATTTACCCCATCATCTGTGAGTAATGATGAGCTATGCATGTGTGTGCAGCTAGGCGTGGTGCAAACAGAAGGGGGCAGTGTGCAGGGGCAGAACATTCCTACGGGCCTGCTCCGTTCTGTGGAGGTGTTCAAAGGGATCCCCTTCGCCTCCAAACCAGGACTGTTCGAGAAGCCCCACCCCCACCCTGGCTGGAGCGGTCAGTCTACTCCCTCCCATCATCATATCAGTGTCATTTCAACTTTTTTATCTTAAATAATATAACCATGTTATATTGTTGGTTTAAGATAAAAAATAACAATATAACCATGTTATATTGTTTCCCTCTATCAAATACACACCCAGAGTTGTATTTTGCTTCATTCATGCTTGTTTTATCAGTCCATTAATCCAAAGTTGTATTCTCTGAGAACTCAAAAATAAATTTTTTTGTTGCAGTTTTTAAGACCATAAACCATCACTGGACTCATTCTATGGTCAAATTATGTAGAAGTGGCAAGGCCTAAGGGCTTAAATTACTGATTTTCTATTGTTCATTTCCATTTCTGGGAGGTATTTAGGAAACGGACCGTGTTTAAATATACATTATTTAAAATTATCCCAAGGTGACCGAAAGCATGTTTAAAATTATATCCACAAGATGGCATGTGTTCTTTAAATTATGATTCAGCCGTTGTTTTATTTTCAATGATCAGCTTGGGTCTTTTTAACTAAAGGGTCTACAACCAATCTTCTGTCAGTTAAAGCATGTGGTTTGTGTTTTGCTGCTCAGACTAGTCTCAGCCATAACCTAAAGAGACTTACGTCCCAGAATGTTGCTTTGTTAAAATCATGGAAATACGGTTTGGAGGGTTGAAGCTGAAATTGCATGGTGAAGAGTTTGCTTTTATAGTGTGCTTCTATATGAATCGCATGAGAAATTATTGGTTGAGAGACAAAGGTCGCAGGCTGTGATTGGTTGACAGTGACGGGTGATGGAAGGACCAGGTAGAGGTTGGATGTACTCTTCAGCCATATTTAGCCTTATAAAAGCTCCATATGTCGTTATACTGTCCACAGGGATCCTCAAAGCCACTAAGTTTGCTCCCAGGTGTCTGCAGATCAGCCTGCTACAGACCAACACGTTTGGAAGTGAGGACTGTCTCTACCTCAACATCTGGGTCCCTCATGGCAGAAAGGGTGAGGAGTGGACTTTTCCATAATATTCTAAAGGTAGAATGTATATAATTGATGGAAATAGTATTGTCTATAATAAGTAAATAAAATGCAAAGTGCTAAAACACAAAAAGAAATATATGTTCAATGTTGACTCAAATCACTCCCCATCTTCCTGTTTCAGTCTCGTCCGACCTGCCTGTGATGATCTGGTTCTATGGAGGGGGCTTCATGTTGGGGGGCTCCATGGGGCCTAACTTCCTCAACAACTACCTGTACAGTGGACAGGAGATTGCAGACAGGGGGAACATCATTGTGGTCAGTGCGGCCTACAGGGTGGGCGTCCTGGGCTTCCTCAGCACCGGGGACTCCTCCATACCTGGTACATATATTATGGGGGACAAATGCACATATGGGGTTGTTTAGTTTGATTACTTTGTTCTAAATTAAAAGTGATGGTGTTTGTAATGTTCCCAGGAAACTACGGGCTGTGGGACCAGCAGGCTGCCATCGCCTGGGTGCACAGGAACATCCGCTCATTCGGAGGAGACCCCAACAACATCACCCTCTTTGGAGAGTCTGCAGGGGGCGCTAGTGTCAACTTCCAGGTCTGAGAACTAATTTTCCAAATGCATGTCTGTTTATACCATCTTTAATTTACTAAACTAACTGTGTTCTTTTTTCAGTTTGGTGGCTAAATGTTTGAACTGCATATTGTAAAAAAAGCTTTATTTTGTACTACTGATCAATATAGTGGTGGCAATATTGGCCACTTCAACAGTATAGATGTGTTATGTTATTTGTGACAGAAAAATCAACAGGCTGTTGGTACAGATTGGCACAGTTGGTGCCGTGATGTGCTGTCAGAACCTTGTTCATACTGCATTGTAAAGAATCATATAAATTATATTACTTCACCCACTCTTAAAACAATAGCTATATAATGTAAAACATGACATAGCCTATTTACAGTATAACTCATACTACCACAGCAAACACATTTGTCCTGCTAATCTGAACATTCAGTCTTGAGCATTATCCCTGTGTCCTTCTTCAACCTGTCACACTAAACCTGTAGTGACAATGTGATGGTGTATTTGTCCTGACTCAGATCCTGTCGCCCCACACCAGAGGGCTGATCCGCAGGGCCATCTCCCAGAGCGGCGTGGCCTTATGCCCCTGGGCCTTCAAGACTAACCCCCGGGACGTGGCTGTGCAGGTGAGGGGAACACAGGAGAGCATCCTGGATCTGCTCTGACTGCAGTGCTTCTATGCTGATGTGTGTGTGTCTCCAGGTGGCAGAGAAGGTGGGCTGTCCCACTGACCACACTATGGCTGACTGTCTGAAGACCATAGATGCAGGAAATCTGACCATGGCTGCGCCCAGGATCAAACAAGGCAACCCTGACCGTGAGTCACTCTATCAACAGACTCATAAAGACATGTGGCCATCATCTATGAAGTTAAAATGATCTTGATCTTTAAAGGTGCACTGTGTAACTTTTGTGGTGAATGCTCATGGAGATAATATTGCTTTGCCTAGAATATTCCATAGTATAGCTTTAAATCTATTTCTATGAGAAAAAGAATACCTGTTTTTCAAGGTAAATTTGAGCAGTATTATCAGTTGAATATAACATATATACGTTTAATGCCATACGTTGGAACATTCCAGGCAAAGCAATAGCATCTCCATGGGCCCACCACATGTTTATTTCACACATAAAAGTGCTTTGTGAAATAGCATTGACTTCTAAGTAAAATAACAATTTACCTTTTGAATACATTTTTTCAGCAACATAAATCCAATATATTGATTTAAAAACCATCATCATTAACTGACTTCAAGCAAAAAGATTGAATACCCTTCAAAGTAAGATCTTAACTGACACAATGAGAAAAAAGCTGCAAAATAAAGTATCTAGTGCTGACACGATAACAGTAAAACATGTGCAAATGAATCATATACACATAGTCATATATAGTCCCCATATTTCCATGGTCTTCAGACTCTTGTTGTGTCCCTGCATGTGTTGTGTTCCTGTCAGACCCTGGAGTGATGAACCTTCTGCTGACCCCAGTGGTGGACGGAGACTTTCTGCCGGACCACCCGTCCAAACTGTTCCACAATGCGGCCGAGGTGGACTATCTGCTGGGGGTCAACAACATGGACGGACACATGTTCACCTCCCAGGACATTCCCTCCCTGGGCAACAAGAACAAGGACACCTCCATGTAAGGCAGAGAAAAGAACTGTCTCTCTACCAATTCAACACACTGACATTTGACATAAGTTCTAATCTGACATCAACAAGGATTTGGCAATATCATTAAAAGGACTATATGTGACAGTTCAAAACGGTGGCTGAGAGGCTAGCAGCCTCGCCTCACAGGAGGAATGTTCTGGGTTCGACTCCCGGGTCCCCAAGCTTTAGTGCTGGAGTTTGCATGTTCTCTCTCTGTCTGGTTTCCCTCATCAACCCAAAACATGTGTCAAATCTTCCAACTAGGGTAGTCCTCACCAAGACTAGCTCAAGATCTGGAGATGGATTCCTGGGCCACTCTTGCACCCTCTGCTCCTGATAGGTTGCCCCAGCGGCATTGAAGGATGATTCAAATGCAGAGGACACATTTCCCTACGGGGGACAGTAAAGGCTAACCTCAATCTTAATTTCAAATCTGTTGAGATCATTCTTGTCAATGACTCTTTCAGACATATATTTATTTATTTAATATAATATTCAAATAACTGATTTGTTCACACTCAATAATTCTTCTTTGTTTCATGGTTTTATGATAAACCCTATTATGTAAATGACACAGAAACATGGCTAGTGTTTTCCTGGTAATTCTATGAAACCAGAAAATGCATTTATCCCAGTTCCCACCTCTCTTCTACTGTACTATTAAGTGCAGTACACTAAAAGCATGTAATTTTTCAATTTGTATTGTTTAGAAAACCGTGGCAATAGACTCCCTGTATAATGTGTCAAATGTATGTGCTACTTGCAGTGAAGACCTCCGCAGGCTTCTGAGGGCCTACACACGAGAGAAGGGCCCGGCTGCTCTGGACCTGGCCTTTGCAGAATACACCTCGGAGTGGGGCCCCTCGCCCAGCCGTGACACTATCAAGAGGACGGCAGTGGACATCGGGACGGACTACATTTTCCTAGTGCCCATCCAGACCGCTGTGTACCTGCACGCCACCACGGCAACGTAAGACATATATTGTACAATCGGGATAAAGGTACACATTCACTAAACACAACATCATGCCTATTTTTTTAATTCATTGTTGGTGACGTTTATCATTTTACTTCCTGATTGGATACGGACAGCGATATGACATATGTGAAGGTAATTCCATGTTACCTAGCAACCGTAATGTTAGCAAGGGGTAGTCTAAATATTTATATTTATGATTAGACAAATAAAAACAGATAATCACACCTTTATTTTGTTTAATCAATGTATAATCTGTCAGAAAAATCCCTTCCTTGCATGTAAATCATCCCTACATTTTTCTGTGTGACAAGTAGAGGTATTCTGTTTTAGAACTCAGCACTACTTCCTGTGTTTTTGTACTTTTCTTTCCCGCAATCTGCCACTTAACTAATGTAAAACTATGATAAATATTAGTACTATTCCACCAAACCAAATAATAATTAGAAAAAACATCATATGCAATTAAAATGCCGAGTTCTGTCTTTGTACAGGTCTGGCCACACCTACTCCTACCTCCTGTCTGAGCCGAGTCTGATGGCGGGCCCGGGGAAGCCCTACCATGACTGGGTAGGCTCGGACCACGCGGACGACCTGCAGTTTGTGTTCGGGAAGCCCTTCACCACCCCCAAAGCCTACGCCGACAGACACCGCGCCCTGTCGTCCTTCTTCATAGCCTACTGGACCAACTTTGCCAGGACTGGGTCAGACTGGGCTACCAGCTTTTTACAAACTATTACTTAAAGAGCGTATACCTGATTTCAGAACATGTTTTAGTTTGAACTTTTACATGTAACTTTTGTATATAGTTCTCCAATCTCCACCTACTTTAAAGATGCATTATGTCATTTTCTGGAGGTGACATGTCATCTGCATGATTCTATGGAAATAGAAAATTAAATAATACTTTGGAAGATTCTCCATGGATATAAATACTTTTTATGCCATACTGTGGAATATTGCCAAAGGAGAGTCAGGTGAAAAACTTGCTTTTATGTCTATTTTTTGGCTAAAAAGCTACATACTGAGGCTTTAAGCTTTTTGTCACTACCGGTAGTGCACCATGACTGGGACTCTAGTGTCTGGGGTGTGTCATGCAGTTACCCATGATTCTTAGTAACAATATGCCTGATTGATTGGACAAAAAGATGTGACCTTATTAATAGCTTTTGTGTTAGTTATCACCTGAAAAAATGCTATGTAAAATGCATGGATTATATATGACACTGTCAAAATCAGCTACAGACCCTTTAATTTACTCTTATGCATATTTAAGTAAAGGTGCACTATGTAACTTCTCTGGTGGAGGGTCAGCCATCTGTATCTATCCATGGAGATGTTTTTGCTTTGAGTAGAATATAACACAGTATATCATTAAACAGTATGTCATTAAACATCTCCGGCTTGAGACAAGCTGGGGAACTACCAGGTGAAGTTACAGGTCAGACCTGTGGACAAGCGAGACCACTCACAGTAAGAATGTGTTTTTCAAGGGATTTTGAGCAATAAAAAACACCTGTAACTTTATAAATGTGGAACGTTCCAGGTAAAGCAATAACATCTCCATGGAGACCATAGACCGTATACATAAATGGACACAGCTAACCTCGACTCTGGCTCCAATTCACTTTCTATTGAAAAACTGTCGCCCCAGGTAGTCCGATTCCCACAACACCGAGTGCATAGCGTTTAGTTGAAGTATGAAAAATTGTTGTGGATGTTTTGGCTTAGACACAAATGTATGGTTCATGCAGCTTTTTATGTCACCTCCAGGGGGCACTCTGCAAAAAGGTTTGTAAGACATTATCCATGTCATTCTAGTCCTAAAGTTACTTTTTAGACCATACCATATTTTTGGCATAAAAACATGACAACATTAATTAAACATATTATATACTATATTCCGTTATGATGAGTCATGTTCAAGTGAATAGATTAATTCAATGCAATTGGCTATTTTGAGTTAAATAATCTGAAGTAAGCCATTTTTTAAAGGGCCTATAATACACTAATGTTATAATGTTGTTTCCTCATCAAAAACACACCTGGAGGTTTGTTTTGTTTCATTCACACATGTTTAACACACCAATCCTGCATATTTAGGCTGAGTTCCTCTCTCAGACAAAAAAACGCTCTGTTCCACCTTGTGATGTCATGTGATAATACAGAGTGCTCTACTGTGTTTTTAAACTCCATACACCTTCACTAGAATCATTTGGATGATTTAGACCCTGGAATTGCCAATCTCTATTGAACTAAAGGTAAAAGGAGCTGTTAACGTGAAAACTATTGCTTCATGACATCACAAGGTGGAACCGAGCATTTTGAACTTTGGAGATATAGGCAGACTAATAATATAGGATTACTCAAACATGTGAACATTTTAACCTTGGAGATATAGGCAGACTAATAATATAGGATTACTCAAACATGTGAATGAAACAAAACACAATGTTATGTATGGTATGTTTTTGAGGAAGTAAGAGCATTATAACAACTTAAAGATCCCAAGAATCCATTTTGTGTAATGTAGGACCTTTAACTATAGAACTCCAATTACAGAATTTAATTATTTATTTATTAACTGTTGGTATATTTTGTATTTTTGTCCACAGAGACCCTAACGTGGGCCCCTTGGCGGTGCCTGTGAACTGGCCGCAGGTGGACATGTCCTCACAGCAGTATCTGGACATCACGTCAGACATGAACGACAACTCCACCTCTCAGAAGATGAGGCTGCGCTTCGTTCAGCTCTGGACCCAAGCCATCCCCAGTCTACCGTAGACCCTCCTCCACCCACCTGCTCCTCCCATAGCCCCACCCATAGACCCTCCTATAGCCCCACTCACTGCTACTCCCATAAACTCTCCATGAAGATATTATTGCTTTGGCAGTTTAGTATGGCTTCTTTATCGTGCTTTATTTAATAATTTTGTGTTTTTACTGCTCAAAAATACTTTGAAAAACATACATTCTTACTGTGAGCGGGGTTGCCTCTCCACAGATCTGACCTGTTACTTGGCCTGGCAGTGCAACCTGCTTGTTTCCATGATAGATACATTTATTGGCACAGTGTGGAACAATCCAGGCAAATCAATAACATCCACGGAGACAAGCAGGTGGCAGGCCTTCCACCAGAAAAGTTACACAGTGCAGCTTTAAATAAAATAGGAGCTCTTCCTGGGTTAGAGACATTAGAAAGTACAAGGAGACAGACTTAATATAAATATGCATGATTATTCAAACCTGTATAAATGAAACAAAGATGACTTTAAGTGTGTTTCTGATGTGGAAATAAAAGTTTGGTCTTACTCTAGTGCTAATGTGACAGTTACTACAGTACAACAGCACCAGTATCTCTACACATTAAGAGATAAATTAGCAACTCCAAAAACTACACACTTTATTTTTTTGTGTAATCAGGCTGCACTTTGTCACAATATGAAGAAATGTTCTAATGCTACGTGTCTGAACAAGAGTGTGATTCTTTTTGGATAAGCTTTTACTCCTACTTGAGTAATGTTTATTGAAGTAGCAGTACTCTTACTTGAGTAAATGTTTTGGTTACTCTTCCCACTGTGAGTAAATCTACGGGTGATAAAAGCTTTATGTCGACAATATGAAATGATTTGAACATTTGTGTTTCTTGCACCGCTTCTTCAGATATGATTTAGTTCAGATATGATTTAGTTTAGTTATAATAATAATAATAATAATAATAACAATAATAATAATAATAAGTAACATTACTCTTACTTCAGTACAATTATTTTTGGCTACTCTATCCACCTTTGTTTGTACCCAGGTTCTAATCTCTGTACTTGGACACTGGTTCCTTAGGTCAATAATACTTTGACTACCCGTATATAACTGATACCCGTGTTAAATATTAGCCTTGATTATGAAGTCATTTAGAGGAGCTGCCAAAAACAAATAATTTGACCAGTGGGTGCACTTTAAACTGTCTATACCCTGACCCAGTCTGTGAGAGTGTTGGCAGGGTGAGCACCTAAAAAATCTTAAAAGTAAGAGGTCATGAGATTTGGTGGGACCTGGTGGGACATACGTGACTTGATATAACTTCCTTAAAACAACATTTGAGCCTATAGTCTGTACTGTCTTTTGATAGTGTATAGACCTACAATAGGTCTGCACCATGGAGATAAAGAATTTGCCTCATATTTAATAGACTAGAAATACAACGTTCTGTAAGTCACAATATTGATAGGCTAATATTTAGATTTCTCTTCCCCATTTTTGTACCATACTTTTCCCCTGCTATTTACTAATGTGGTATATAACATAACAGTTTAATCATTTCAAGGATGGCCAGTGATTTTCTTAAAGGACTATGTGTAAATTGGTTATCAAATTGAATAGCAGTCTTCCTCTGAACCCCTCGTCCCCACCACTGACAGTGGCCCCTCCTCTCTGTCCCCTCCACAGCGCTCTCATAATGTTAACCTCTGAAACTAAGATTTAATAAGGAAAAATGCCTTAATGGACCTTTTTTTTTTACACTGTGGGGATCTGGTTAGATGTTACAGAGAAGTTCAGTCCTTTGGAAAGTACCTCTTTCTGTGTCTGGGTGAGCTCATGGTTGGAAAGGTTTTTCACCCAGCATTCCCTGTTCACAGGTTGGCTGAGTTCATCCCTTCCTCCCTTCTCTCTGATCCCCTGGCCAAGCATCTGAAGACCATCTTGGTTCTAATGCTAATATAGTTACAGTACATCACCCAAAATACAGCTTACAGACAGATTTTTACCACTGTCACAGACTGATGTTAACATACAAACAGAAAATGGATTTTTGTCACAAAACAAGAGCAATGAAGTTGGTGAAAGAGCTCAGGCAGACAGGCGATCTGTGCCAAACATCAAGGTCAGAGATACGCTGCTATCAGAGATGTGAGCCACAGGGGAATCCAAACTTGCTCTTATTCCAGTTACACTGTTTCTGAGATGACAAAAGTCCTGCCAAATGTTTTGTCAAGACACCGAGGAGTTAAACAGCTGATTGTGCACGTGGGTGCAGTTGACACCACAATGGAACAGACTGAAATCTTGAAAAGGGATTTCATTAAATTATTCAAGGAGCTTGATAAAGTGGAGGTTAAGACATTCATCAGTGGACCTCTTCCTAACTAATCCAACTTGAGACAGCTCTAAGATAGCAATACTAGCTAGCAATTTTAATATATCCATGTCTCTGGATGGTGTTTTATTTTGTAAAGTCTGTATTTCTCACAATACAGACCTCTGTGTTGTCCTCACTGATGTTTTATTTTGAAAAGCCTCTCTGTACTCACCTTGCAGGCCTCTGTGTAGTCCTCTCTGATGTTTTATTTTGAAAAGCCTGTTTTACGCACATTACAGGCCTCTGTATTGTCTTCTTTGTTGTTTTATTTTGAAAAGCCTCTCTGTACTCACATTGCAGGCCTCTGTGTTGTCCTCTCTGATGGGCAGGATGAAGGAGAACAGTTCTATTTGTTCTTCACACTCATCCACAGTCGTGTTGAACTCTGCACAGCTGGAGACCACAGTGAACATGTGACTGGGGAGAGGCGGGGCCTCGGACGTGTACCTGCACAACACACAGGAGACAGGTGTAACATACAGGTGAGACAGGTATGTTTAAAGGGCCCATATTACACTATTTTCTGATCTCTGTTCTAATGCTGTTTCATCATCACAAACAGACCTGGAGTTGTTTTTTGTTTCATTCACACATGTTTAACACACAAACTCTGCATATTTAGGCTTTTCTCTCAAACAGAAAACACCTGCTCCACCTTGTGATGTCACGTGATAATACAGGAAGCTCTCCAATGTGTTTTTAAACTTCACACACCTTCACTAGAATCATTTGGATCATTTCAACCCTGGAATTTCCGATCTCTACTGAACTAAAGGTAAAAGGAGCTGTTAAGTTGAAAAGTACCGCTTCATGACATCACAAGGTGGAACAGTCCTCTAGGGACTCTTCACTCCTTTTCCTCCCCAACTTCACCCATGGCCCTTCCTAACCATCTAGAAAGCCTCATCAGATCAGGGATTAAGATGGCTCCCTTCACCCCTTACAAAACTTTGCCTATTTTACCACCAAAGGTCCTCCCACCTATCCCCCCTCGTTTTTCACCCAAACTCCCCCCTGCTCCACCTCCTCGTTACTCACCTGGTCCCTCACCCAAACTCCCCCCTGCTCGTCCTTCCCTGCCTTCCCCCTGAGCTGTTATAACCAAGAGCTAGGACACACATTGCCTCTGCTGCATACAGCCAGATAAAGATAATATCATACTGAGGCCCTGTGATGGAGCTATATCTGGAGTTACACCACGTAGACTGATTAACAGAAGGACAGTTAGACTGTCCAATCAGAGAAATTTAGTTCACACTCCCTGTAAGAAGATAACATCTAGTCCTACTGAAACTAATCTGAAACTTGCTGTGCTCAATGTCAGATCTTTATGTAACAAGTCATTTTTAATTAATGATTTTACCTCTTCTTTTAATTTTGACTTTATGTTTTTAACCAAAACATGGCTAGACAAAAACACAGGTAATACAATTTTAGTAGAGTCAACTCCACCCAACAAACCTCCCCAGCACTGTCTAAGTTTTATTGATGATTTTACTGAGATGCTTTCAGTCGTATGCACAGACTTTGATGGTTTAGTTATTGCAGGTGATTTTAATGTACATGTGGATAATTGTTTGACAGAAATGCTAAAGAGCTCAGTTCTGTCCTTGAAACCTTGAATTGTCTCAGGGGCCTCTTTGTACAGACTACATCTTGGGTCTTGACTGGTGTGGTAGATCTGATCCTCTGTTGCTCAAGGCCTGCTCCTGTGCAGCCAGGATGAGCGCCTCTGTCCTTCAGACCAGCTCTCTCAGGCCATTGGTAGAATTTCTTGATATCAGCCACTTCCGTTATGGTCCGGTGGTACATCCCATGTAGAGGTTTGTCCTCCCATGATGGTCCCTCCAGCACCTCTTCCTCTGCACTCCACTGTCTGAGACATTCACTGAGCATGTCCTCTGTTGGGGCTTTCTCCTTGATGTACTTAGGCCTAAGGATCTTGGATATTTCATCCTGGACTCACTATTTTTCAGCCTCCTTCCTTAAGACTAGCATACAATTTACGGCTTCCATCAGTTAAATGCTATTATGCTTTTCAAAATAAAACTCCTTCATACACAGTAGTTTAGAAACAATTACTTTTATTTAAAAAAGAATGCAAATCATGCAGTAAATTTAGCAGAATAGTGGAGGAAGACAAGGCCTTTATATCATGCAAATTGGCCTACATGTGAATTATCCTGTTGAATAGTCCATCACATTTATTTTCTATGGTTTGGCTGTATTTGCGATGCATAGAGCGCAGTAGAGGTGAGATGCAGTGGGCGTGGCCTTTGTCAGGTGCGGCGTCTCCAGGCTGCAGTCTCCACTGCCCTGTCACTACGCGGCAGTGTGACCTCGGCGCGGAGCAGGATGGTGCAGGCGGTGCCTGCGGGCAGAGTGGCCGCTGTGCTCGGCCTGGCGGTGTCTGTCATGTTCGTGTCCCACGGCGGGCCTCTGGTGGACGGTGACAACAGCGGGGAGTTCTCCTGGGTGAGCAGCGGCCTCCAGGATGCAGCAGGGCGGACTGCGCTGTGCCTCTGTGCCGTGGCGTGTCTCCTGGTCCTGGGATGGCTCTACCGCCTGCTCTTCAGCCCGCTGGAGCTGCTTAGGACCCCGGACCAAGTGGGATACATCGTGCCAGAGGGGCGATCCAGAGCAGAGGCCGTGAACGACGTCCGGCGGCGGAGAAAGACCGGGGAGCTGCCGCCGGTGTATCCCAATGGCTGGTACCGTGTCCTGGACTCGCACCTGCTGCCCTGCGGGGAGGTCCGCAGCCTCATGCTGCTCGGTACGTTCGCTCATTTCACGGTAATATAAGTGTAGCTCTTATTCACTGACGCACACAGCTTTTTAATGTTGCATGTTTTTTGTTTTTTTTTTGTTTTTTTTAGAAAAAAAACCCCCCAAAAACTTAACCAAATCATTTTGTGGTTAGGCTACTAGTGTCCCTTGCATTTCTAAGCAGAGAAGTTGAAATTCCAGTCTACAGGGATAGCGGACTTTGAATAGACCCCATGATGTAAACACTTGGACATTTCTCCTCAGAGGACACTATAGTGTGACCTATAGGCTATAGGTTAAATAGCTGAACCCTTTCATGTAAAACATCTCAATAATAAGTTATTATGAGTGAGTGATGTAGCTATGGGTGATTAGAAATTTCTAACAGATGTATTGTACCAGGGCCATGGGGCTGCAACTAATTCATTATTTTAGTGATTTGGCTATTACCTTTATAGGCAGTGTCTAAATGAAGCCTTTGCATTGTGCTATAATGAACGACAGAGGAAAGAACGACAGATCATGGAAAAATGAATGGTAGTGCTATGGGTATATTAGTTGCAGTATAGTAGGTCTGAAGTAGTAGCAATAGTAGTATCGGGACAGGAAGTAGGCTGTAATAAAGTAATTGAGTGCAGTGATATTTGTATTTGTATTGTACATTGTGTTGTTGAAATACATTTGAACCAGACTGAGTTAAATAAAGTGCCCTGCAGTATCAGATGGTAATCAGATCTCTGGTCATAAATGAACCCAGTGACTTTTAATCGCAATCATAAAGTCACATTAAGTTCGCTGTTAGGGTGAGGCCCGTATTGAAACAGATTAAACCCACAACAGGCTTGGAAATGCAACTATCATCAAACTATCTAAAATACAAGTGGAAAAACCAGTTCAGTTCAGTGCAGGAAGCAAACTCAACAGCTCCAGCAGACATGCCAGTCCCAGGTCACCCAGGCCATCTGACTGGTATCATAAAAGTGGGCACTGCCATAAAGTCCAGGTTAAACTTTAAACTTTGTGATTGCTGTGTTTGGTAACAAAGTAAAAGTAGTAAAGTACTGTACTTAAGTATAAATATTAGGTATCTGTACTTTATTTAAAGGCCGTATATTATGCAAAATGGATTCTTGTGAGCTTTAAGCCATGTTAGAATGTTGTTAACTCCTCAAAAACATACCCAGAGTTATGTTTTGTTTCATTTACACACATTTGAATAAACCTTTATTATTAGTCTGTCTACATCTCAAAGCTCAAAATGCTCTGTTCTACTTGTGATGTCATGAACCAGTAGTTTTCAAGTTAACAGCTATGGCTCTGTTCTATTGTGATGTCATGAACCAGTAGTTTTCAAGTTAACAGCTATGCCTTATCTTTTGTTTAGTAGAGACTGGCATTTCCTGGGCTGAAATTATCCAAATGATTCTAGTGAAAGTGTATGGAGTTTAAAAACACAGTGGACATCCTGTATTACAACATGACATCACAAGGTGTGCCATGTGATTTCTATTAAGAGAAGAACTTCTATTAAGAGAAGAGCTTAAATGTGTGAATGAAACAAAAGACAACTCACAACAATATTTTTGATGAAGAAACAACATTGTAACATAGATCAGAAAATAGCATAATATAGGCCCTTTAAGTACATTTTACAGGGATACTTTTTACTTTTACTTCACTACATTTGAGAGCAGGCATCTGTACTTTCTACTCTACTACATTTTTGAACTGGACTGAAAAGTAAAAGTATTTTTTATTACTGTTTGAGACCTGCTGAAAAGGCTGAGGGTTTATTTTTAACATGTTCATAGTTTGAGGAACAGCAAAAATATACAAATAAAAACAGCTAAATAAAAACTGGCTGATTCAAATGCATCTGATGTAAAATACTTTTACTTTTTACCCTTTCAGTACATTTTTAAACAGGTACTTTAATACTTTTACTTAACTGATACTTTTACTTGAGTATTTATTGCTCCAGTATCTGTACTTTTACTTAACAACACTGCGTACTTCTTCCACCACTGATTGTAAGCCTGTCCAGTCAGATACAGAGTTTGTGTTTGAGGTGCCATAGCAGGTTGTGTTGTGGATTCTTAAGTCTATAGAGTGGACAGACAAAACAAAAGAGAACTGTTTGTTGGGTTAACTCAACATTGTAGTGTGTGCTTATCAAATGTTGCCAGGGGTAACCGCAGTGCCCATTGTGGCTCACAGAATCACCAGTGGGCCTACTCATTGTCTTATAGATATGACTGGGGGTGCTATCGATCTATCTGCCTATCTACCTGTCTACATAGCATTTATTCAATTACAAGTGATTTTATTGCTAAAAAAAATACCTTGAAAAACATGCATTCTTACTGCAAGTGGGGTAGCCTCTGCACAGATCTGACCTGTAACTTGGCCTGGTGGGGTCATCTGTTTGTCTCCATGGAGATATAAGTTTGTTGCCATAGTTTTAAACATTCTAGGCAAAGCAAGATCATCTCTATAGAGACAAATGTGGGTGGCAGACCCTCCACTAGAAAGGTTACACAAAAAAGTTGAGAAGAAAAGTACAAAAATACAGGAAGTAGCGCTGAATTTGAAAACCATATACCTCCGACTATGTTATCAACATATCAGATTCCATTCAAAATGCAAATGCAATGAGACCATTTTAACACATTTTTTCTGACATATTAAACCTTAATTTAACAAAACTGAGGTGTTGTAAATGTACACATTACACAGTCTGCATATTTAGCTTAGGCCCTTGCACAAAGCGATGGGAAGAAGACTTTTTTTCCCATCATAGGGTCGTCATAAGTATCGAAAATCAGATACTAATCGATACTAAAACTAGTATCGAAACTAGATACTTGTGAGCAGGTATCGATACTAGAAAAGCCACATTCACAGGACAGAAATGAACCTTTCCTGAATAGCTCTAGAATGATCTTGAGCTGTATCAGAACAAGTATAAGACACATAGACTAGTACACGCCCATGGACCACTATGGAACCTACTGGACGACTGAGGGATTACACTGATATGAGGCCACGTGGTGATATAAAAGAAAGTACTATGATTTAATGTTGAAAATCACATTCTATTGTCTAAATAAAGAGTGTGTTTTTATTATAATTGTGGTCTCAGAATCTGTATTGAGTATCGAGTCTATTCCTTAGTATCAAAATCGAGTTTGAAATTTTAGAATCATGACAGCACTAGTTGCACCGTCTGTTCTGCATTTATTTATTGCTAATGATAAAGCCCACCTGCATTCACCACTAGATTGGTGTTTCCTGTTTTTCATGGTCAAGAGATCAAGTACTGCAATGTATTCCTTTGATCTTAGGGACTTATTTTAGGTATTCTGAACACCAAAAAAGAAAGTACTGGAATACAGTTACTGGGTATTTTCAGTATGTATTTAGTTACTTCCCAGGACCTCAGGACTCCTCTCATTCAGTTACACCATAAATCAGCTGCATGCTGCTGCTCCTCCTCTGCTCCTTTTCTGCTTCTTCTCTGCTTCACGTACAGGGTTATTCTGCCTGGCAACAGTCTCAGGAGGTCCTCATGAACTCCACAGCCCCTGGGCCTGGGGAGAGGACTCCCCAGGTCCAGGAGACTGGCTGAGTCTCTGACCCGGCTCAAATCTGAGCCGAGCATGGGGCTGACACAGGTCGACACAGGTCAACCATGTCAGATACAGCAGGGAACGGGGGCCACAGGATCCAGAATTTAACATGTGCTGGGTAGTGCCCACCCTAGTAACAAAAAAATAGATCAATAGATGGAATAGATGGATGGATGGAATAGATGCATAGATGGATGGATCATAATCAGATAATATTTTTGCAATGCAGAAAAATGAGATAAAATGTGGTCAGGACTACCTTAGCTGGAGGAGTGTACCTATGGTGCATGTTTTGAGTTGATGGGGGAAAGCGGAGCACCCGGAGGAAACCCACCCAGACACGGGGAGAAACATTAACCTTCTTGCTGTGAGACGAGAGTGCTAGCCATTTGGATTATTTTCTTTGTTTCATAAATAATCAAGCATTTACCCCTAAACTAGCAAAACCAAACCTTCATGCTTTTTTGTATGTAAATAAAATTCTGACATGCCGCATAAACCAAAATCTATTCTTTTCAAGGCTTCCCTATTTGACAAAAACAAGTTCATGGTGATGGTCATGTCTTGTATTCCTTCAGGTCAACAGGTGGCAGTGTTCCGGGGCCAGGAGGGGAGGGCCTACGTGCTGGACGCCTACTGCCCGCACCTGGGGGCCAACCTGGCGGTGGGTGGCCGAGTGGTGGGCAACTGCCTCGAGTGCCCCTTCCACGGATGGCAGTTTGAGGGCAGCGATGGGAAGTGTGTCAAGATTCCATACGCAGATAAAGGTAGTACTGAGGGATCGGGGCAACACACAGTCACTCCTCAAAACTTTGGTCCCGTTCACAGAATTCAATATTCTGGCAAAGCAATAACATCTCCATCTCCAACAGCCTTGTTTCCATGAGGACAGATCAGGACGTATCACTGAGATCAGCATTATGATTATGAAATATAAATCAGGTAAAATTGAGATTGTATTAAGATTATGTCACAGCTGAGTTGGGCTTGTAACGTCCATAGAGGCCTGGGATGATTGGAGTCCAGATAGAACTGTGTGGGCGGTCCCCATTGGCTCCTGCCCGTTCTGTGCCCATGGAAACAAGGCTTTAAGTGTAATGAACTGACTGTACTGGGAGACTCAGGTTGACTGTACTGACAAAAAGACAGACTGACAAAAAAAATAGTTCAATGTAATATTTGTTTTGCACCAAGGTTGAAAAACTACCATCTGTAAGTTTATTTGATTTTTTGTTACCAGTAGGTGTCTGTGTAATCCGTCAGTCGTCATAAATTCATAAAAATGAAATATTACATATAAATTCCAAATGGGCTATTCCAAATATAGCTATTTACATCATGTACAATAAATAACTTTATGGTATGAATAACAGTAAAAGTATTGTTACACCCCTACTGTCATTTGTTTGAACTGTTATATAAATCCATCTAAACTCCCATCTTGGTTGTGTCTCGCAGTACCAGACTTTGCCAGAGTGCGGCGCTGGCCCAGTCTAGAGGTGAATGGCCAGATCTACGTGTGGTTCCACTGTGACGGAGAGGAGCCGCAGTGGGAGCTCCCGGAGCAGCCGGAGATCACCCGAGGGGAGTGGGTGTACAAAGGCCGCACGGAGCACTACGTCAGCGCACACATACAGGTGTGCATCTAGTGCATCTGTAGAAGTCTGGAGGTGATTGGTGGAGAGGCAAATCTGTGTTTGACATGTGACAGGAGGGAGGAACAAGAAGTACACCATCTTGATTCTCTTCTGCTTAATTTCCTTATAAATTTAAGAGGGAGAGTATTTTTTTTAGCATTCTTTGACATTATAACGTTGTTCCTTCATCAAAACCATGCCTGAAGAGGTTTTATATGTCATCCATGCGTGTTTAAGTATTTTAGCGATCTCTCCTGGGCCCTATTCGAACCCTCCTTACGATTAGCTGTAAGATTGTTCAGCCCACAAGTCTACATCACCCATGCCCCCCCTCCTTACGTTAGCTGTAAGATTGTTCAGCCCACAAGTCTACATCACCCATGCCCCCACATGACAATTCTCCATAAATGTACAAAAACATGATGGAAAACTGTACACAACAACTTCACAAACCTGATGCGATGTGCAGTAGTTTCATTAGCGGGATGATTGTGTTTTTGGTTATGGTTGTGATAGCTCTGTGAAGGGGGAGTCACTTAACACGGGGAGCAAAGGGAGGGGAGACGGGGAGCAAAGGGAGGGGAGACTCAGAGCGTCAAAAACGAAAGTGAAACAGACGGTGCAGCCGCAGACGTCACCCTCCCTCAGTCCACTTGTATTTACACTCTATTACCGTGTCACCCAGCCCTTTGTGCTGTTTCTCAGGAGATCCCAGAGAACGCAGCAGACATAGCCCACCTGGGACACCTGCACCAGCCCGGGATGATCGGAGGGGTGGACCTGCGCTACACCAAGAGCAAAGCCTGGGAGTTTATGCAGCACGACTGGAAGGTAACGCCGCTGTAGACCACACTGATCTTAACCTGACTGACAGGTTATAGGACTATGGACAGCAAGCTTTTCATATGATTCCACAGTATTTACATGGGATTTGCACTCATGCCAAAAGCAGCTGTGGAGCAGGTGCAGGAACATTTGTGTCCACCAGATTTGTTCTGGTGATGTACAGTAGAGGGAACATTTGTATTTTTTATTCTTTTAGTTCATTCTTTAGGATCTTTGAGTAGTTTTGAGATGTATTTATTAGGTGTAGCGATTATACAATTTGTCAGATTATCGTTTTTGTTATACGATTATTCAAATTAAATGTTAACAGCAAAATGTGATGTGAATAATGGGATTTTTGTCAGTTTTTGCAGTTAGCATGTCATTTAAATAATCTCAAAGGTCCAAAAAGCAGGTCATAATCAGGGTTTGGGGTGCATCTAAACAGCCGCTGATAGTTGCAAAGTGAGGGATTACTGTGAAGAGTAAAAAGAATGAGTGCTGCATGGGACCATAGAAATTTAAGATTTTCATAAACAGATGCTCAATTGGAGATAGGGGTGGATGTTTAGCAAAAATGTTTTTGTTAAATATTCTGAAAGACAAAAATCCAAGGCACTGTGTTTAAGAAAAATGAAAAAGGCTTGATTACAGCATGGCTACTGACATAAAATACACACCAGCATGTTTTGGCCCAGCATAGCCTTCCTCAGGGTGTGTAACAAACAGGCCCTATGAGTAACCCACTCGAGCACCTTCACCCTTCACTTTAGACACTTTAAATTACATATAGCGCTTTGATAGCACACAGCACTTTTAAACATATTTGCACATATAAAAAAGAACATTGCACATAATCTGCTGGTCCCTACAGGAGACACATAATTAACCAATTACAATGAACCAAGTTTGTGCATTCTATGTATGGTGCAATATCTGTTTGAGATTGTTTTTAAGTGTTGATGTGTGTGTTTGTGTATTTTATAGTGTTTTAATGAATGTTGTTGTTGCATGTTCACTTACTTCACATACTGCTCTTGTGTCCTGGTCCTAAAATAGCCTCCTTGGAAACGAGTTCCTCTCTTAAGGTTCCGGGCTAGACCAAGTCACAGAACATGCACAGGGGAAGCAGGATAAGTGTGTTATTGGTTTATAGGTTTTAAAGTTTACTAGGTGCCTGGTTTTAGGGTTTTTATGTATATAGTTGGGTTTTAAATAGTTTGCAGGTTTGCTTTATGAAGTGTTTAGGTTAATATTTTAAAGCTAATGTTAATTTTGCCATCCCTGTTTTAGTTTGCATCATTTTATCCAATCGGTCGGACCAGTTCAAGGCATCTCATCCCATCACTCTGTGTTCTTCTGCTGGAGAAGAAACTGTTCCTAGCCTCCACACTGCACACTGCACTTTTTGGCACCTGCACTTTGTAAATTATTGAAACAAAAAAAAGAAAAAATGCAGACAACATCTTCCTGCCTTCGTGTGTATTTTTACCTTTGTCACTGAACTCCAAATGGCTCAGGGTTAACCTACTTCACAGGGTGCAAACCAGGGGATAACTGTAATCAGATTTCTCTTTTAGCAACGCAGTAATGGAACAAGTTACAATTTCAAATTGAGCAATAAGATTATATTACTAGCCCAAGTAACCTTTAGTTACTTTTTTCCCAGCCAAAATGTGTGTCTGCTGCTGTTTACTGGGGATATTTCATGCTTTTTATAAGTTAGTTCCTGAGTTGTATGTTTCCTTTTTTCTTAAGTTTTTCTTACAGTAATTACTTTTGTAATAACGAAATCAGAGTAGTATTTAGATTACCTTTCAAAGCAGTAAACAGCAGTCAGTAGTCAATTGTTTTTGCAAAGTAATCTGACCGACACAGCAGAAAAAGGATTCTTATAATACAGGTCTACAGTGCAAATTTCAACACACAGACTAATTGCAGGTGTAGCATCAATGAAAGAATAACAAACAGAGGAGCCACACCTCCTTTGAGATGCCACTGATTAACTCTGTGTGTTTCAGGTGGAGTGGCACCCAGAGCCCGAGCCCCACTCTCACTGCTCTCAGATGCTGGTCAAACACGCCATGCACCTGTTTGGAGTGCACTGCTCCCTGCTGGACGTCAGCGTGGTGGCTCGACAGGTGAGGCAGGTGCATATGCAGTGAGCTGTGAAGAAAAGGCAAATATAAGGGCATGGGGCAAAACATGTCTGTAGCGACCTAGAACTGCATTACAAATATCCAAGAGGAATAGTGACAGGAACCTGTACGTGAAGTTTTTGGTAAACTTGGAATCTTCCCCATTATAGTATTAAATTTATCTATCAACAGCAGGCCAAGTTACTGATCAGATCTGTGGAGAGGCGACTATGGACTTTTTCCACACTTGTTTCAAACATGGCAGATTTCCATTGTTACGGTTAGGGCTGCAACAGTTAACAGTTATCAACTGACCAATCGTCACATACGAAAAGACCTTTTTATAACAAAGACAGTGGCATTGAATCAATCAGTGTCAAAGAATAAACTATTTCTGGTTTCTATCAATAATGCACTTTATTTATAAATATTCTCTATTTAGAAACCTTCAATCACTATATTTGAACATTTATTTGGTTAAAGAGGGGTTGTACTTCTAAGAGGTATTTTAAAAATGTGTTTTAAAATCTAAATTTACTATAGAATAGTTTTGTCATGATACTAAAATTTCAAACTCTGTCGATACTAAAGAATAGACTCGATACTGATTTTTAAAAGCTCTTTTTTTAGACAATATTGTAATTTTCAACACAAAATAATACTATTTGTTTATTACACCAGCTCTGATAAAACTCAAGATAAAACTGTTCAGAAAGATCACATTTTTCTTTCAGTACTGATACCTACTTAAATGAGTATCTCGTTACAATACTAGTTTTAGTATCAGATTTTTGATACTTTTGACAACCCTATAATAGAAATAATCATTTAGTCGACTACTAAAATAATCACTAGTAGCCATGGTAACAGCCTTTTTTGACGTTCCACCCTGAGCTCTATAATCACCTAATAGATGACCCTGTGTGCTCCAGACCGGCCCTGGTGTAGTGTTCATCCGCTTCGACCACCGCTTCCTGGGGTCAGGGGTCATCATGCACTGTGTCACGCCCTTGGAGCCTCTGCTGCAGCTGGTCACTCACACCATCTTCTACCAGGCCAGCATCCCCACGTTTGTGCCCAAGTTCATCCTTATGTCTGAGTGCATACAGGTGAGAACTGACCAGGACTGTCACACATGCTACAACTGAACAGGTCAGACCACTCATTTCACTAAAACACATTAGCATCACTATATTTAAGAGTTTACTGAAACTCTTGGCATGTTTCATTGGTCAGAAAAAACATCTGTACATAAATTGTCCCTTCATTTTGGATGGAATTTTCAATGTTAATGACATAAGTAGAGATATTCTGCTTTAGAACTACTTCCTGTATTTTTGTAGTTTTCCTCTCAACTTCATTTCCACAAACTGCCACTTGAAGGTACATTGTGCAACTTTCTGGAGGTGGCACGTCACCTGCATGAGTCCATGGAAATAGAAAGTTAAAACCATACTTTGGAACATTCTTCATGGAGATAGATTAGTTTTATGCCATACTGTGGAGTGCTTTAGCCAGAGGAACAATATTTCCATGGAAACAAGCAGAAGGAGGCTAACTAAGAGTCAGGTTTGTGGAGATACAAACAGGCTCATAGTAAGGACGTGTGTTTTTCTGTTTTTTAGTGCAACAAAAACGGGAAAACACATGCTTTTATTTTAGTCTATTTTTGGCACAAAAAAGTTACATAATGTGCCTTTAACTGATGTAAAACTGTTACATATATACTCCACCAAACCAAGTCATCATTAGAAAAACATGAAAACCTGTCAGATGCACTTTAAGCAAAATACAATATAAGTGGAGTCAACTGATCCTCTGATGGCTTTTAAACATGTTATTGTCACTTTGTATTTCATGTAATAGGCCTACATATTTGTGGAAGACACATTCAAAACAAGGTCCCATTTTCAAGTGAAAAGATTTGCGGTAGAGCTCCCTCTGCTGACAGCAAACGGCACAAACCATGAAAAAAGCTTTTAGCAATGTGGCTATCATGCTAACACCTGTTTGCAGAGAAAACTATGTGAGTGCAGAAATGCTTAGAACAAGTCTAGTGATGGTCTATGGACTTAAAAACTGTGCAGAAGAATTCTAGATTTTCAATCCAAGATCCAAGATTTCCAAAAAAGTGATTTCTGAGAGCCGAGCAAGAGAATGTAGTCAGCAAGAATCTTTGTGAATGAAGCATAAATAGACCTTCAGGAACAATTTTATAACATGATGAGTGTCTCTAAAAGTACATTTAAAGGATATTGTAGGCTTGGCATCACAAAAGAACATTCTAACTTTAAAATGAAGGCAGGAGGACCCAGAGTGAAGTGAAGTCTCATTAGAGTCAGGGACACACATCACCCCAGCACAAACACGAGTCAGCTCCATCACACAGCTCTGGGATAGAGGCGCTCATCTCAAGGCCAGAAAATGGAGCCTAATTATTACCACTTACACTAAACCAAAAAGCCTCTCTCCACTGCACTGTAAAGACAATGTTAAAGAAGACGCTTTGATTTATTAAGTATTTACTATTAAAGGTCTTACATTACACAAAATTGATTCTTGTGAGCTTTAAACCATGTTATAATGTTGTTACCTAATCAAAACCATACCGGAGTTGTGTTTTGTTTCATTCACACATTTGTATAACCCCTTATTATTAGTCTGTCTATGTCTCCAAAACTCAAAATGCTCTGCTCCACCTTGTGATGTCATCAAGTGGTAGTTTTCAAGTCAACAGCTACCTTTTACCTTTTGTTCAGTAGAGATTCCCAAATCCCAGACAGAAATTATCCAAATGATTCTAGTGAAAGTGTATGGAATTTCAAAACACAGTGAAGCACTTCTTAAACATGAGTGAATGGAACAAAATACAGCTCCAGGTATGTTTCTGATGAGGAAACAACATTATAACATAGATCAGAAAATAGAGTAATATGGGCCTTTTACACTTCCGTAGATTATTATTTTACATTTTGTTCACTGTATGCTGCAATATTGATCTTAAACAGGATAATTAAAGGGCCAATGTTACACAATTTTCTGATCTATAATTATATGTTATAATAATGCTCTTCTGTCAAACAGAAAACATGTGGTAATACAGGAAGTGTATTTTTAAACTCACAAGGTGGAACAGAGCATTTTGAGCTTTGGAGATGTAGACAGACTAATAAAGGGTTATTCAAACATGTGTGGATGAAACAAAACACAACTCCTGATATGTTTTTGAGGAGGGAACAACATTATAACATGTCAGAAGTGATAGGCCTGCACACAGAGTAATGAGGGGAGCTCAGATGGCCCTTGGAGCTATGCGGAGGAGAAGGCTGCAGGTGCCACAGCCCTCCACAGGCTTTGTTCCTATAGAAATGTTTAGTTATGGCATGAACACGTGGTCCCACAGGTGCACATTTCAAAGGCTGTGACCGCAACAGCACCGC
>KN469723.1:0-10109 GCA_000787095.1 Periophthalmodon schlosseri
AGAGGGAGAGAGGAAAAGGAGATAAGAGGGGAGAAATGGGAAGAGAGAGTAAGAAGAGAGAGAGGAAGGTGGAGAGAGAGAGAGGAGGAAGAGAAAGAGACAGCGAGACGGAGGGAGAAGATGGCGAGAGAGTGAGAGAGAGCAAAAGGGAGTGAGAGTGACAGAGAGATAGAGAGAAGCAGGGAGACAAGGGAGAACAAAAAAAGAAATATAGGAGGAGGGAGAGAGCTGACGCCAAATCCGACCGTGAGCCGCTGGCAAAGCCCCACCGTGAAGAAGAGACGCAAGAAAGACAGAAGCGGACGGACGAGAGAGGAGGAGGAGAGAGGAGGAGGAGAGAGGAGGAGGAGAGAGGAGGAAACTGCAAACACAGATCCGATCACTCAGGCGCCTAAAATGCGAGTTAATATCACGCAGCCGTAATAAAAGAACACGGGAAGAGAAGTAAAAAGTGAGCGGAACCTCCGAATCCTTCTGACGGCCTCCCACTCACTGTTCAAAGTCAGAATAATCAGGTCAACGATTTTTACATAACCTCAACACGAAAATATCAGCTACCAAGAACCGGCGCTTATGTAAGGCAAAGGTGAGGAGTTCACGAAGACACTCCACTTAAGTTACGCAAACGATCACATACGTTACACAATTCGCTTCATCACCGCGTAACCCGCCGAAAACGCAAGATAAAGGTCCACTGCGGAACTTTTCTGGCGCTTGTTGTACCAGGAATGTTCCGTACTAAGGAAAAGTACATCCGAACACTCCACTTACAGAAACCAGGAGTCTAACCCACAACTAATGGTGCACTCAATTTTTGTTATGTAAGTAAAAGTACAGATACCGGTGCCAAAAAAAAAAACGAAAACTTTTACTTTTCAGTCCAGTTCAAAAATGTAGTGGAGTAGAAAGTACAGATACCTGCTCTCAAATGTAGCGAAGTAAAGTAAAAGTATCAAAATACATGTTTAAAAATGGGCTTAAAGTGTAAAAATGAGAAGTATTTCGCGCATATTTTTGTTACTTCGTTACATTCCACCACTTGTCTCCATGGATACGTTACTGTTGTACCCGGAACGTTCCTCAGAGAGATCAGGAGTCTAACCCGCAACCAGTGCTGGAAGAAGTACTCAATTTTGTTACTTAAGTAAAAGTACAGATACCAGAGTGAAAAAAGCTCAAGTAAAAGTAAAAAAGCCACATGAAAAAATCTACTTAAGCAAAAGTATTGGAGTTTAAAAATCTACTTAAAGAGTAAAAAGTACACGTGCATATTTTCATTTCGTATTTATCGCCCGCCACTTGTCTCCATGGATACGTTATCGTTGCACCAAGGCAAACTCCAGTCAGAGAGCTCAGGAGTCTAACCCACAACCTCCGACTGAGAGGAGGAGACAGGGTAACCACTCTGCCACAATAATTACCGCTACATTATCTGACACGTTTTTCAGTTTCACTTCATTCTCAGATTTGTCGAGGGAAAACTGTCTTTTACTCCGTTGCAGAGTATTTCATAATCTGACTTCTGAGACTGCATACAATATTGATTTGAGCTCTGTTTTAGAGTGAGGGTTTCATAATTCAATTCCCAATCTGTTTTATACAGACTACAAAGAAATGAAATGGGTTTGATATTTGGCGACTGTAAAAATACAAAGTACAATTATCAAATTAAATAGTCTAACGCCCACATGAGGATAACTTTGATTAAAGGGGCCGTATTACGATGTTTTCTGATCTATGTTATAATGTTTCCTCATCACAAACGTACCTGGAGCTGTGTTTTCGGCTGAGTTTTTCTCTCAAACTGAAAACGCTCTGTTCCACCTTGTGATGTCACGTGGTGATGCAGGAAGTGCTCCACTATGTTTCACGTGGTGTGCAAGGAATGCTCCACTATGTTTTTAAACTCCATACGCTTTCGCTAGAATCATTTAGATCATTTCATCTCTGGAACTTCCAATCTCTACGGAACAAGAGGTAAAAGGTACCTGTTAACTTGAAAAATACCACTTCATGACATCACAAGGTGGAATAGAGCATTTTGAGCTCTGGAGATGTAGACAGACGAATTATAAAGTGTTATGTGAATGAAATAAAACACAACCCCAGGTATGTTTTTGAGGAAGTAACAACATTATAACATGGCTTAAAGCTCACAAGAGTCAATTTTACGTAATATAGGACCTCTTTCTTGTCCTCTCTCTTCTCCTCCTCCCTCTCTTTCTCTCTACCTCCTTCCCTCTCCCCCTCTCATTCTCTCTCCATTCTCCTCCCCCACTCTTTTCTCCCTGATATCGTGTGCTTGTGCGTTTAGCGTTGGCCCTGACAACCCAAACCTCCACTATCTGACCCGAACTGGTCCTCCTCTCACTATCTCTCTACCTCCTTCTCTCTCCCCCTCTCATCTCTCTCCTTTCTCCTCCCCCACTCTCTTCTCCCTGAAATCTTGTGCTTTATCCCCTTCGCAGCGTTTAACGTCGGCCCTGACAACCCAAACGTCCACTTTCTGACCCGAACCGCTCCCCCTTTCTCTTCTCCCCCCTCTCTCTTTCTCTCTACCTCCTTCCCTCTCCCCATCTCCTCTCTCTCCTTTCTCCTCCCCCACTCTCTTCTCCGTGACATCTTGTGCTTTATCCCCTTCGCAGCTTCTAGCGTCGGCCCTGACAACCCAAACCTCCACTATCTGACCCGAACCGCTCCTCCTTTCTCTTCTCCTTCTCTCTCTATCTCTCTACCTCCCCCTCTCCTCCCTCTCCTTTCTCCTCCCCCACTCTCTTCTCCCAGTTTCTGACCCGAACTGCTCCTCCTCTCTCTTTCTCTCTACCTCCTTCTGTCTCCTTTCTCCTCCCCCACTCTCCTCTCCCTGATATCTTGCGCTTTATCCCCTTCGCGGCGTTTAGCGTCGGCCCTGACAACCCAAACCTCCAGTTTCTGACACCTTCCCCGAGCGACACGACGCAGCCCATTTGAATACAATCATAAGCGCTCAGCCCGGGCATTAGTATGTATAGGGGAGCGGAGCGGTCTATTCGCTGCAGTAACGAGGAGCTGTCTAACGCCTGGTTCCAATACCGACGCTGCATCTCAATACCACAACACAGACACTTTCAAAGGCTTCCGAGAAAGAGTCCACTATTTTCTACCTCTGTCGCATCTCCACCTGTTTGAGATCGCTAAAGCTATAACCAGCTGAACAGCAACACGGCAGGTTGTTAAGCCGGATGCCCTTCCGATCGCAGCGCCGGATTATTTACGGAGCGGGGAATAGGCGAATCCTTAAGTCGACTCTTTTGTACCTCGCTCCACTTTCCACCGAAGCTAACCAGCTGCGTAGTAATTTGGCTGATTTTAAGTCCAAACCACAGACTAGATTTTCAGTTGGGAATAGTTGAAATGTCTTGCTCATTGGCACATTCATCAGTAAATTCTTGGCTGAGGTTTGAACCAGCAGGCGGTGGTTGGACACTGTCACCGTGACCCTCAGGTGGCGTGTTTTTAAGCCGAATGCCCTTCCACTTGAAACCGCAGACTTTTTTAGCAGCTGGAAATAGACGAAGTGCGTTGACCCTTGGGCACGACATTAGTAAGTGCTTAGCTGAGGCTCGAACCAGCAGCTGGAGGTTGAACTCTGCGCTACTCAAGGTTATATTAGAGTTGGAAAGTTTCACAATATGAAGTCGATGATGTCACTTCCGGGTCCGACTGGCTGGTTTCTAGCTTTGGCTGTGTCCGAATGTCCGCATTCCCTAGTTACGCCGCTATTTAGGGGTCGCGCCATTTTTTACTGGCGCCCGAATGTCCAGTTGGTGAGAAAATGGTTCACTCAAAATTTCCCATAATGCACCTTGGAAAGTAGCAGACGTCAGTGGTCACTAGAGCGATTCACGTAGACCACAATACACTGCGAGAGTTGGAAAAACGAGGGGTTAGTCACTAGGGTCAACGTTCGGACACAGCCTTTGTTTTGTTTTTTATCGCGTTACACTTAACTGCTTCCATGGACACAGCCAGGTCAGATCTGTGGAAAGACAAGCTCACTCACAGTAATAAAGCGTGTTTTTCAAGGTATTTTAGAGCAAAGATTTGCAACTGAACAAATGCAAAATAGAAAAGACTAAGCAAAATCAGTCTTGCCCCAATAGAGATATATTATATAAGCCGCTCTTGACGTCAGAATATGTCTGCTGTGTACTGTCTGTGTGTAATTATAAAGCATTTTATAAGGAAGTGAGTAGTCAGCATGCTAGTTGTTTTTAGCTTTACCGTGACAGTAAAACGCCGCTCCGGTCTCTGAAAGTTGTGAAAAGCAGTTGTGAACACAACCCGGTGAATAATTAGGCCGTTCAAAATGCATGAGGTAAGTGAGGAATAACTTTGGACCACTGCAAACCGCCGAACTAGTTCCGTTTTTGAATGGATCATTTTAAAATACAAAGCTAGGGGGCGCTCCACAAGAGAGTAAAAACTTGCAGAAACAGCGCAGACACCTGGGATAAGTATAAGTAGTATATATTCCCCGTTAAGTGTGAAAGTCTAATGAGCCTAATGTAAACCTAATGAAAACAAAGGGGACGGGTGCTGCGGAGAAAGGCCGAGGTGTTACAAATGAATCCGCGTCCGGACTAAACGGATGGAGCGCGGCTAACTCACTTATCACCATTTACACAGGGCTACGTTTATGCTTTTAGCACCGACGCGCTAATCAGAACAAGTGATAGCATGAGTCACAGCCCAAGCCCTGCACTTACTCACTGTTTAAAGGATGAAAGGAGGAATTATAGTGAAGTATACGCTGGTTTTAGTTTTGGACATTTAGCTAAAGTTTTATTTCATTATTTAATTTTATAGCACTATATTATCTATTTAGGGGGGAAAAAATACTTTAAAAACAATTACTTTGAAAAACATGGCATCCAAATTGTCTGTATTTATGCTTACGCGTGTAATTTCTGACTTAGCATCAGCTAACGAAAAAAAAAAAAAAAAGATACAATTATAAGCATAAAAAAATCAGAACCAGTTATTCATGATAAACAAATTATCTAAAAAAGTTTAATTTATAGATGTTTTTTTTGTTTGTTTTAATATTCTATGTATTTTCAACAAAATAACAAAATTCCTGTATCTGAACATTTACATTTATAACTAGTTTTTACAATTTAAAAAAAAAAAAAAAAATGGCGTTTGATTCCTTCAAGCTAACAGTCCTGCTTCTCTAATAAAAATGGCATTTGTTATTTGATTTCAAGCTCAAATGTTTTGAAACCAATTTATAGGAATAACCTCATTGTAACATGCAGTGGTGGAATCTAACAAAGTAAAAGTAGTAAAGTACTATATTAAGTAAATTTTAATGCGGATACTTTTGGATACTTTTTACTTTTACTTCACTACATTTGAGAGCAGGTATCTGAACTTTGTACTCCATTA
Organism: Periophthalmodon schlosseri; assembly: GCA_000787095.1. NCBI lineage: Eukaryota > Metazoa > Chordata > Actinopteri > Gobiiformes > Gobiidae > Periophthalmodon > Periophthalmodon schlosseri. The sequence continues at coordinate 5,431 of KN469723.1, forward strand.
CATTTTTAAACTGGACTGAAAAGCAAAAGTATTTTCATTATTGTCTGAGACCTGCTGAAAAGGCTGATGGTTTATTTTTAACATGTTCATAATTTGAGCAAACTAAAATATACGAATAAAAACAGTTAAAAAATTTTTTAAATTAGATTCAATTGTTTCTGCTTAACAAAATTCAGCAAAAATCTTTAACGTTTGAAGCTTTATAAGACCTCAAAATATGCGCAAAATACTTTTAATTTTACTCTTTAAGTGCATTTTTATGGGTACTTTAATACTTTTATTGAGTATTTTTTTTGCTCCAGTATCTGTACTTTTACTTAAGTATCTGCTTAACAAATTCAGCAAAAATCTTTAACGTTTGAAGCTTTATAAGACCTCAAAATATGCGCAAAATACTTTTAATTTTACTCTTTAAGTGCATTTTTATGGGTACTTTAATACTTTTATTGAGTATTTTTTTTGCTCCAGTATCTGTACTTTTACTTAAGTAACTTCCACCACTGGTTGCATGTATATAAAGAGGCACCAAAACCGCCTTCTCTATTGTCCCTCCACAAAGCCATGTTCCTTTACTGGTCCAAGTCCGTTTTGCTAGCTGTTGTTAGCGCTGACAGGTTAGCCATATTTGACTGTAAATCCGGCAGTGAAACGCCACTCTCCATATTTACTTTTTGAATTGCTTCACCTTTACAGCCAACTTATCTCAGTTGCTAGCTGTTGTTAGCGCTCACTGTTAGCCGTATTTGAGTGTAAATCCAGCAGTGAAATGCGGCTCTCGTCTGGCTAAAGTCTGATATTAGCTGTTTGTGAGCGGACTCCATTTTGTGTCCGCGTATGGCCGCCATCAGTACTTTTATGGTTTTGGCTGCGTGCAACCGCGTTCTTTTATGGGCCCGGTTTGTTTTTATTCGAATGTTCAGTGGGATTGTGAGGGAGTTTACGCAGATCAGAGCGCTCCGACAAAAACAGGACACATCCATCACTGCATACGATCATTTTTATACATATTTCATTATAAGATTTACTTGTGTTTTGACGATAGGCCCTACACCGAATTTCATGTCACAGATTGAGAAATGTTAGCTTGAAGGAAAACGTCTGTGTAATCCCTCAGTCGTCCAAGTATGATCCATAGTAAAAGAACATTTCAAATCTGGCAACTAGATAAAAGTTTTAGAGTGAAGAGACAGAGAGTTTTGCCGTACATCTTCAGTTCTGGTCAGATTACTGCTGGACACTGCCTTGTATCTGTTTGAAGGGAGGAGCTAACTACGCATTTACATACGCGTTTACATTTTCTGTTTGTTAGCTAGGTCTATTGAACTACACTAAGTGCAAGCTGTCCCTGAGTCATATTTTGCATAATCCTAATGGGCCCCTAATGGGTGATCTCACGTCTATTAGCATACTGGCTAGCACTATTGTTTTCCTTGTTTAGATTTAGGTCTGAGGATGGAGTTATAAATAGGAGATAAAAGATGTCTGAGCCCCCCATTTCTGTTCAAAGATGGATTGGACATGTGTTTTAAAGGAGCATTTTGTAACTTTTCAGGTGGCAGATTGGTCACCTGCTTGTCGTCATGGAAATGCTTTACCTGGACTGTTCCACTCAGGGTTGTCGACGGGGGATGGGGGGGGGGTGGTACAAAGGGGTCTATTGTCCCAGGCCCCAGTGGCTTAGGGGCCGAGAATTTGACCCTCATCCTATTTATTTATATTAGACAGGGGCCAAAGTGAGGCTTCTTGCCCCGGGCCCCCACATTTCTGTCAACGGGCCTATGTCCACTGTATCTTCTCCACAGGGACAAGTTTAATGCAGTACGGTGGAACGTTCTAGGCATCATCTCGATGGAGACAAACGGACCGCTCATAAGAAAAGTTACATAGTGCACCTTTATTGGCGTCATCATTTATCCTCATATATTTCCATTAAAAAAAAAAAAAAAAAATTCTGGTTTAATAACATAAATTTCAAGAAATATGCTTCGGTGGCTAAGTGCAACTCAAGAAGCGATGAAATTAATAAAACGTACTCCAAATATAAAACCAGTAATCCATATGTTTCTAGAATATAATAATTGACCTGCATTGTAAAGGTAACAGCGTCCAATCTCGCACTTTTATTAAAATCTATAAAATAAACCCTTTTCTCTCTCTCTCTCTGTCTGGCTGCCTACCCTTTATTTCTCCTTTCATCTCTGACTCTATCCATCAGTTTCCTCTCTCCCTCTTTCTCAATGACTCTTCTCTCTCCCTCCTCTCTCTAAGTCTATATCTCTTACTCTTTCTTTACTTCTTCCCCATCCATTGTTTGTCTTTCTATCTGTCACTCTCCCTTTCTATTTCTCCACTCCTCTGTCTCCTCCTTAGCTCAACTCTTTCTCTTTATCTCACTCTCTCTCTCTCTCCACACTCTGTAACTCTCTACTCAATGATTTTTCTCTCCTTCGCATTCTCTTCCTCTTCTTCCTCTCCCTCCCTGCCTCACTGCTACTCAACTTCCTCCTTCTCTCCCCTCGTCCGTTCTTACTCATCCACCACTCTCTCTACCCCTCTATATCTCTTCAGTCAGAGATGACCAGATAACTTTTAGCTCAAAGTCACTTCTGCCATAGAGCGTTCTGTGGGTCTACGCAAACATCTTATAATCTCTATTGACTATAGTGAAAGTATAATGAACTGGGAAAGCATTATCCTAGTTTAAATTTACTTTAAGGACACAACTTGGATAAAAGTTTGAAGAATTTATAAGACAAAGGAACAGCTCAGAAAATAGCCACACTTTACATAGCGCTTTTACGCCTTCAAGCTACTCGAAGCGCTTTGTGTGAAGGAACCACTCACCCATTCGCACACCAGCGCACGCAGACACGTGGGGCGAGCCGGGTTAAGTGTGTTGCCCAACGACACGACGACGGCATTCATCTGTGGGAGCTGGAATCGCATCGCCAACCTGTGCGTCGGCGGGTCTGGCGGCTCGACCGATGGTGTTGACTTCGAGAGCGGGAGTCGAACCTCCGACCTTCAGATCAGTCAGATTATGTCTCAGATTATAATGCGGAGGGATAAGGAGTCTAACCCGCAACCTCCTTACCGAGAGGAGGAGACAGGATAACCATTCTGCCACAGAAACACGAGGAGAACACGATGCACTTAGACCTTACTCCAGTTCTTTACAATACACACAGTTGATAATTAGCTTTGAAATCTTAAGTGAAAAACCTTGTATCCTTTTGTCTTTGTATCGACCTTTAGCCTAATAAAGTCTCTTTCTTTCTCCGTCCTGATTAGCTGCACGCTGCGTCCTCTCCGCACCTCCTTCCATTCTGTTTTCTGATTGGTCGCTGATTAGTTGGATGGACTCTAATTGGTTATTTGCTCTTCTCTCAGGGTCCTGTCTCATTTCTGTGTGTAAAAGTACGACTTGACGAAACGCATTCGAGAAAAACGACCTTGAACTTTGCCTGTTGTTTTGTCTTCCTCTCCGCCTCTGTCTCTCTCTCTCGCTCTCTCTCTCTGTCACACACACTTCCTCCTCTCTCAATCTTCATCACTCCTTTTTCTTTCATGTAGCCAAACTTGCTTGGATGAATATTCATTAAAGAAGACTTATTGTGCTTGTGTCTGCTATATAGTTATAATTTACGACACCCGTGGATCATTATGTTATAATTTGCACATTTTAAATCGCAATATTCATCTAAAACGACTTAATAAAAAAAACAAGTCTGCTGACTTCTGTGTTAGAAAACTGCGGTGCCCAGTGGGAGCTGACGTCGCCGTAAACGTCATCACAAAAAAGAGCCGTGAAGCTGTCGACCCCTCCTATGGGAGCAGATTTTTTTTTCCATTTCTACCAAAATGACTACGCGACGCTGCCGAATCCTACACGTTTCACCGATTAAGAAAATAAAATTGGAGAACGAAGTAAGTACGTCACAGTGGGCGTGTACCGGTGGAGGTGAAAATGGGGGTTAATCAGCAAAATGGCGTCTTGAAAATAAGCGATTAAAGATTGCTCAACGTGCACGAATCACTCCAAATACAACTTCAGAGGGCAAATGAGAAAGAGAAACAACTATATTTTGGTTAAAAGCTCTGAAAAGTCCATTTTGCAGAACAGAGCTGCTTGTATTGGTAAGTCACTCCTCTTTCTCTCTTTCTCAATCACTCTGCTCTCTCCCTCCTCTCTCTTACTGTAAATCTTACTCTCTCTTTGTTTTTTCTCCTCCTTTGCTCATCTTTCTGTATCCCACTCTCTCTCTCTCTCTACTTCTCCACACCTCTCTCTCCTCCTCACCTCATTTCTCTCTCTCCTCTCTATTCTATTCTCTCTCTCTTCACCTCTCTCTATACTCAGTAATTCTGTACTCGCACCCCTCCTTCACACTCTTCATCTTCTTCCTCTCACTCCCTCTCTCCCCCTCTTGTCTGACTCCTACTCAACTTCCTCCTCCTCTCTCTCTTCCGTCCATACTCCTCCACCACTCTCTCTACCCTTCTATATCTCCTCTACATCCTCTACCTCACTTCTCCTCTCTTCCCTCCTTTCACTTTTTTTGCCCCTCCTCTCTCTCTTGTCCTCCCCTCCTTTCCCTCTATACCCCGCTCTCTTCCTCTCTCTCCGTCTCTGTCTCTCAACCTCCCCTCTCCTCACCCCCTTTTCTCTCTTATTCTCT
>KN469723.1:12626-25926 GCA_000787095.1 Periophthalmodon schlosseri
TTTTTTTTTTTTTTTTTTTTTTTTTTTTTTTTTTTTTTTTTTTTTTTTTTTTTTTTTTTTTTTTTTTTTTTTTTTAGTTTAATGCAGTGGTGGAAGAAGTACTCAATTCTTTTACTTAAGTTAAAGCACAGATACCAGGGCAAAAAAAAAAAAATTAATTAATTAAAAAATACTGAAGTAAAAGTATCACATGAAAAAATCTACTTAAGTAAAAATATTAAAGTACCCGTTTAAAAATATACTAAAGAGTGAAAAAGTTTGCGCATGTTTTGAGGTCGTATAAAGCTTCAAATGCAGTGACTCAACAGAAACAACTGAATCGATTGTTTTTCTGGCTGTTTTTATCTGTATATTTTTGTTTGCTCAAATTATGAACATGTTTAATATAAACCCCTCAGGCTTTTCAGCAGGTCTCAGGCAATAATAAAAACTACTTTTACTTTTCAGTGTAGTTCAAAATGTAGTGGAGTAGAACGTAAAAAGTATCCACTGGTGTAATGTCTCTGTGCGTTGTTCCTTCAAATAAAGACTAAAATAAACAAAACTTTTTTTTTTTTCTTATCATTCCAATATCAACCATAAGTAACTATCGATAGTTTAGCCATTATCAGTGTTTGTCCCATGTTTGTCCCGTTTGCATCAGATGTATCTTTTCAAACAGACTAGCGACTTACGATATCGATAAAAAATGTGGACACAAAATCGACCGCATATTTAAACATTCGTACAGTTATTATAAAGTTAAACCCGCCACACACGACAGGACCATTTGCCAGATTTAGGACCCGTTCGCTTCTCCCAGAGTTTGGATGATTTTGAATCCGCTGCGTTCGACTCTGAGCTGCTCTGTCGTATCGTAACCACAAAGCATCACCACGGCAACAGCCAGTAAAACAGAGCGTCAGGGGCAGAAGGAGTCACGGACACAGAGGAGCAAGATACAATAGTGGCGACTTTGTAACTCACCTCTTGTAAAGTTGTAAAGGGAAACCGCAGCATTCTCATCCATATTATCTATTAGAATTTGAATAAGAAATAATGATACCCGGTCCGCGAAACAGCGCTATTAACCCAGTCTGAGGCGTTCGTTAAAAAGTAAAAAGGCGAGAGTAGATCCTCACGTGTGTCTGTTTACATAAATCCACTCAGCGAGGATCAGGTTGAAGCTGAAGCTCTACTTCCTGTGTAGTTTATCTCCAGCCTTCTGTGCATTAAAAGCATTTATCTGAAATACTGCACCACGTTTCACAAATAATAATAATAACACAGTTTCGACTCGTGCAATGCTCTGATTTTTGGAACACTTTAGAGTCTCAAAGCGAGTCGTTTTACTGTAGACAGGAAACAGCTAACGCGATATGCGCTAGCTTTGTTGGCAGGCCTGTCACGGTAATTGCTATATCGAGTTATCGTGGATAGATGGAACAATCATTTTGAGAGACTTTTTCTTTGCGCTAGTGGAGAACATTTTGTTATTTTTCTGATTTGAGCTTTAGAGGGTTGAATAATAACTAATAGATACAAACTTACAACTAACTGTTTCATTCTGCTATGAAGTCCATATGTTTTTTTTTTTTTAGATAATTCTACTTTAAGGTTACGTTGTCAGTGGTTAATTCGTTCACGTCTATATTTTCATCAGCAATATGTCGTACTTCAAAATTTGTTATCGTGGCAAGCCTATTTGTTAGCTTGTTTTTTTTTAGCTTGTGGTGTGAGGTCTCTTCGCCGCTGCCTTTGGGCTCGGAGATTTAAAATCTTATCCGATTCTCCTCATGTCTGTGGTCTGAACTTTTGGTCGTACGTTTAAAAATAATTCCAAACAGTTTTATCTTGAATGTAGATGCTGGTATTACTATGCAAAATCTTCACCCTTTGCCCCGTGCGTTTGTCTGCAGCACACGCTCCTAACTGGAAACGAGAAATATCCCATCAACAAAGACGCACTAATCCAGCCCGAAGCTTAGAGGGCGCCGTACAATCCCCACGCTGCTATTACCTCTAAGAACAGACAGGGGCAGCGCGCACACGGCTGCTCATTAAGGCTGCGCACAAAGAGGAACATGAAAGAAGACTTGAGTTTCCGTGGCTCTAATAAAGCTCCGACTTACACGGGGCTGAAGCGGCGGACGTTTTCTACATTTTCAGAGTAACACTGTAAAAAATGAGACCGTATCGGCTCCGCTGGACAAAACGATCACTTTATGTGTTTAGTTGGGAGTAGTTTAGATGAATGAAGTGTGACAGGTTTTGATGAATCTATAACGTTTACTTCATTTGGTTGGATAATACCAGTTGTAAATATAAATGATAGTTTTACAAGAAGCAATTTGCGAAGAAAAGTTGAAAAATACGTTGAAAATTACAGGAAGTAGAGCGTTCGGTTTCAGAGGGTTCGATACAGATGTCGTCACAAGAGGGAGAGTTCTATCCAAAAGTTTGGAACAATTTACACAAGAAACACATTTTTTTGGATACTTTAAATTTTATTTCAACAAAGTAAAGGTGTTTTTTTTTTTTTTTATAACTGTGAAATAATAATTTCTGTGTATATCTGAGGAGTTTGGGCCCAGTGTACAACATGGTTGCTAGGTAACAGTTATGGAATTCCCTACTGTGATAGTCCAGGGAGGTTCATTCATAGACGGTATATATAAATGGACGCCGCGTTCCAAATATGAAGGGATCATGGACGTGCTTCCATCGTCTCTGGTCCATCGAAAAAAAAAAAGTTTCAGCCCTAGACTTGCCAATCTCTACTGCACTAAAGGTAAAATGTGGCTGTTGAACTTGAAAACTACCACTACATGACATCACAAGGTGGAACAGAGCATTTTGAGCTTCAGAGATGTAGACAGACTAATTATTCATGGTTACTCAAACACGTGTGAATGAAACAAAACACAACCCCGGGTATGTTTCAGGCAGGTAACAATATTATAACATGGTTTAAAGCTCACACGAGTCAGTTTTACGCAATATTGGACCTTTACGTCAGCATAAACAGACACTAGTACAATAATAATCAGACCGACGCAGCTACTAATAATGAAACAGACTGAAACTAATGCAACATTCTGGATTCAACCCATTTTGTGCAGTGCATCTTTTTGAATTCTTCTTCTTTACTATGTGTTTTTTTTTTTTTTTTTTGTACAGTGCCTGTTTAGTTGGCAGGTTGGGTCTATATGCCGCTTCTCTGTGAAAAACACTCCCACTCCTCTCCTCACTGGCCCCGGCCCAAGTAAATAAAGCATCAAGCGTCGAGCGTGGAGCATATGCAGAGGAGCAGAGGAGCAGGTGGAGCGCTGCCTCTCACTCTGGAGCTGTACGAGCGTTCAAATGCACAGTGAAACAAACCAATGCTCATTTTCACTGATTCATTTATTTTGGACTTGTGTAACATATACTAATAAAAAGGACACCGTATATACAAATTTAGCGCAGGAAGAGGCGAAAAAAAAATGTTCTTAAACTGTTTTTGTGTCTGATCTGCCATCACGAGCCAGATCTGCGCATTGGCTCCACACTTTATAGCCTCGGTATCGCAGGCCAAACTGAGCTCTTGATGTGCCACAGTTTGGAACATGTAAGCTGCGTGGGGTGGTCTTCCCTGGGAGAGGGGGGAGAGACGGGGAAAGAAAGACAGAAAGAAGGAGGGAGGGAGAAAGAGAGAAGGAAAGAGAGGGAGAGAAAGAGAAGTCGTCCAGGTATGATCCATAGCAAATGAAAAAGTCAAATTCAATAGAATTTTTCTTTTGCTATAGAGGAAGGAGAGAATAAAAAAAACAAAAGAGAGAGACATAAGAGAAGAGAAAGGACAGAGAGAGAGGGAGGGAGAGAGAAAGAGGAGTAGAAAGGCTGGATAGTTTGTCAAACGGCTGGGTGGTCTTTACTGGGAGAGAAAAGAAGAGAAAGGGAGAGAAAGAAGGAGGCAGAGAGGAAAGAAGGAAGGGAGAGAGAGTGGGGTAGTCTTCTATGGGTTGGAGAGAGGGAGGGAAGAGAGGGCGGATAGGAAGACTGGATAGTTTGACAAACAGTGGGGCGGTCTTCCCTGGGAGAGATGGAGCGAGAGGGAGTGAGAGGGAAAGAAAGACAGAGTGAAAGAAGGAGGTAGGGAGGGAGAAAAGGGGAAGGAGATGGGAGAGAGGGGAAGAGAAGACGGGAGAGAGAAGCTGGATAGTTTGACAAACTGTGGGGTGGTCTTCCCTGGGAGAGGGAGAGAGAAAAGGAGTGAGAGGGAAAGAAAGACAGACAGAATGAAAGGGAGAAAAGGGAGGGAGAAAATGAGAAGCGAGAGAGAGAGAGGGAGATGGGGAGAAAGAGAGAAGGGAAGAGAGAGAGAAAGAGGAGTAGAAAGGCCGGATAGTTTGATTTGGACGAGTATTTTATCTATGAGTCTCTGCATTAGGTTTAAGTGAAGCGTGATATGTTCAGGGACAGTGGTTCTATTGTAAAGATTTGTAAACATAAAAACACAAATGAATGTAAATGTTTAAGAGGTAAGTACAGTATCGATGCCGTGGGCTGCCGTATCGAGTATTTTTTTGCATAGTTCACCAAATTATTCTGTCACAGCGCGACAATTGCGCGGCTTGTTTAGAGGAAAGACGCTTGTTTATGCAATACATTTGACATTTGAGTCACTGTTTTGATTAAGAGGTGTATTTCGTATGAACTTTGCGCAGGTAGTGGTTTAACAAAGGCTTTTAGTGTCACAGTTGTGTTTTAGTAGATATGTTGTGATCCTTTAGAACAGTTAAATTGCGCACGTCCCTGTGCACGTGTAAATGTTCAGCTCGTATAAGCTGTGAATGAATAATACTAATACTGACCAGTGTAACAGTCTGATGTGTTCTTCTGGTTAGTCACATGCACTGAACAAAATCGCTTCTTAATGATGTCCTGCCCTAATCTGGAGGTGGCAAGTCTAAACAAATAGAAAGTTAAGACCATACTTCAGAACATTCTCCATGTAGATAGATACTGTAGCGTTCTGTTGGAAGGAAACACTTACACCAAAGTTCTTCTGGTTGTTTATTTTCTGAACACAAGAGCTACTGTAGGCCGTAACCCTCGCCAAAACAACAGCAGACTCAGTTCACTAGAGCCAGTCTCCAAAACGGACCAGTGACTGACCAACAGAACCTTCACGTCAACTTGTCGGCATAGCAGCCAAGTGTCACGTACATAAACAGTAACAAGAACAACGAAAGGTGTCAACGCTGAGCTAAACTATCAGATAAAATATCAGATCATTACACTACGTTTTATGCCATGCTGTGGAATATTGTTGCCAAAGGAACGATATCGCCACGGAGACGAGGAAGAGGAGGCCCACCTGCAGGTCTTTTGGAGATGCGAGCCCCACTCACAATACAGATGCGTGTTTTTTTTAGTGCAATAAACTAAAATGGCTAGAAAGTTACGCAGTGGGGTTTTAATATTCAGATAGTCGAGGTTGGAATTCAAATTATGTTGACTTTGAGCGATGACTTTTTGTTTTTTGTATCCACCTGTGTGAAGGTGAAAAACAACTTCCTGTCCTGTTTGAAATATAAATGGTAAATGGTCGCATTCCAGGCACTCAAAGCGTTTTACATCAAGGAACCACTCACCCATTCACACGCACAGTCACACACCAGACACTGGGGGCGAGGTGGGTAAAGTGTCTTGCCCAAGGACACGACGACAGCATTCATCTGTGGGAGCTGGAGCCTAGACCTGTCACCATAATTACTATATCAACTTATAGTTCAATATATGAAAGCTGGAACAGTATATTTGGGGGTTCAGTATTTATTGTGTGTACAATTTCTTTGCAAAAATGGGGAGATTTTTGCCATTTTTAGGTAATAAAGGTCAAATTTGAGCTGTAGAGGGTAAAATAGATCACTTTTATGGCTAATTATTTGTTCATTCTGCTATTTATGTGTTGCAGCTCAGACCTCTTAATGATACTGTCTATTTAAAAAATGGTTCACTTTATTTTAACTGTGCCAGAGGCAGGAAGTAGTTTCAATATTATCATTTATCGCAGTATTTCTCTGTAGTGATATATCATGCTTCAAAATGTGCTTACCGGAACCGCACCGCCAACCTCGGGGTCAGTAGATCTGACCGCTCAACCAACGATGTTTACGTCGAGAGTGGGATTCGAACAGCCAACCTTTAGACAAATCATAGACTGTATAAAGAAGTGGACTAAGGGAGTGTGACGCCGCCCACAGCGTTCGGCTCCGGTCAAATGAAGCTCATCGAGGCTAGAGCGGTTATAGGGCGAATTTAGATCCGAGTTCCATATTTGGAATTCCGACAGCGAGTATCATAGCCGCCAACCCCTTCGCTTAGCAACACTGTCAATCAAACCTGTTGCTAACGCTAGCGGGAGCAACCTCTGGGGAAAAAGGTGCCTGATTCGTCTGTTAATACGAGTTAATACGAATATTTTTAGACCAACAGCAGTTACAGAGAGAGGGGCGACAGTTTTCTAATGTTAAGTGAACTGAAGCCAGAGTCGATGGAGCCGGAAGCGCGCCCATAATCACTTCCTGTTTGGAATGCGGCGGCTAGCAGGTTAGCTATGTCCATTTATATATACAGTCTATGGGACAAACGCTCTACCAACTGTATACTTTTAGTTGCGTAACATGTTTATAAAAGTACTCTGGCATTTGCGTTCATATCTTTACAGTAGATCAGTTTAAAAAAAACGCCATTCATGCTAGCACTTTTCGTTTTTGGCTAGCCCACTTCATCGCGCGTATTCTCATTAGGATAAACTTAAAATTACAACTAAACGACTGTGGCAAGCTGGCGTTTCCCTTTTTGCTCTGAGAACATTTAATGACAAAACCCTCACATTTAAATCCACAAACGCATTCTCTGGTTCCAATTATTTTTAAACATGAAGCAAAAAAGCCAAGTTTGTCAAAGTCTCTAAAAGCGAAAGTCTTAATTGGTTAAAATCCACGGTAACGACTTGTTGTGCTGCATTTATTTGTGGGGAATTAATTGGTGTTGTCCGTGAGGATCAAACCGGAGCAGAGACAGGAGGGAGGGAGCGCAGGTTTGGAGGAGGTGTGTCAAACAGAGGCGTAGAGAAAGGGAGGGATGAGAGGAGGGAGCGATAGAGAGGCTGGATAGTTTGACGAACGGTGGGGTGGTGTTCCCTGGGAGAGAAGGAGAGAAAAGGAGTGAGACTGGGAAAAAAAGACACAAAGAAAGGAGGGCGGGAGGGAGAAAAGGATAAGGAAGAGAGAGGGAGGTGGGGAGAAAGAGAGAAGGCAGGAGAGAGAGGGGGGGAGAGAGAAAGAGGAGTAGAAAGGCTAGATAGTTTTTCAAACAGTGGGGTGGTCTTCCCTGGGAGAGGGAGAGAGAAGAGGAATGAAAAGGAGAAGGGAGAGAGAGGGATGTGGAGAGAGAGGGAGAAAAAGAAGGAGGGAGGGAGGAAGGAAGGAAGGGAGAGAGGGTGGCGTAGTCTTCTATGCATGGGAGAGAAAAGGAGGAAAGAGAGAGGTGGTACAAAGGCTGGATAGTTTGTCAAACAGTGGGGTGGTCTTCCCTGGGAGAGGGAGAGAGAAAAGGAGTGAGAGGGAAAGAAGGATAGAAAGAAAGAAGGAAAGAAGGAGGGAGGGAGGGAGGGGGGGAGGGAGAAAAGGAAGAGAAGGGAGAGAGAAAGAGGAGTAGAAAGGTTGGATAGTTTTGCAAATGGGGAGAAACTGGGAGAAAAAAGAAGAGAAAGGGAGAGAAAGAAGGAGAGAGGAAGGGAGAGAAGGTGGGGTGGTCTTCTATGCATGGGAGAGAGAGGGAGGTAAAGAAAAGGGGAGGGGAGGAAGGGGAAGGAAGGAGAGAAAAGGAAAGAAAGAGGGAGAGAAGGAGAGGGAGAAGGCAGAGAGAAGGAATTCGAGGGGAGTCGAGAGAAAGTGATGGGGAGAAAGAGAAGGAAGGAGAGAAAAGGAAAGAAAGAAAGAAAGAGGGAGAGAAGGAGAGGGAGAAGGGAGAGAGATGAGGTGGGGAGAAATGGAGGAAGAAAGGGAGCGAGAAAGAGGTGTAGAAAGGTTGGGTAGTTTGTCAAACAGTGGGGAGAGAATGAAGGAGGGAGGTTTGTCAAAGGCTGGCGTAGTCTTCTCTGGGAGAGGAAGGTAGAGCAAAGGGAGGGGAAGAGGAGAGAGAGAGAAAAGGGAGAGATATAGTGCGAGGGAGGGAGGGGAAAAGAGGGATCGAAAGATTGGGTGGCTTGTGAAAAATGGGGTAGTCTTGCTTCAGAGACGAGACATGGAGAGAAAGAGAGAGAGAGAAGGAGGGATGGGGGAGAGATGAAGAAAGTGGAAAAGAGGTAGTTTTCCATTATGTAATATGAGCAGGATGATATTATTGGTATTGTCTTACACTTATTCAGAGGATTTGTGTTTAATGCAGCTCTATTCTATTGGCGTATTTAACTCACAGAAGATGCAGACGCTTTCACTTCCTGTTAAGGCAACGCAAAGCTAGTGTACCTGGATCATAACACTGAAATTGTGATCAAGGTTTAAAAAAATGGGATATAAAAACACACTGTTTGTGTATCAGTCCTCAGTTCTACAGTAATAGCACTCGAGAACATATTTTTGTTTTATTCATATATCTTTATTTATACAGGGAGAGCCCAATGAGAGCACTCAGGCTCGGTTTTTCATGGCCGCCTGTTAAAATCCAAAAAAATACAAACTAAAAACAAACAAAACAAGTAAGTAAGTAAGTACATAGGTCCATTTAAAACATTAAAAACAGGTGCAGGTGTGAGAATAAATGTTTATCACCAGATTATTAAAGCGCATTAGTAGCACCAGTGTTTACAGTTTTGCATGTACTTGAGATGTATTCCATTTTTAGGAAGCAAAATAACCAAGAGCTTTTTTTTCCCATTTCAGAAAATCATGAGATCTTGTATTAGAAGTTCCCGTATCAAAGTTCAACAAACAAATGAGATATTCTGTGAAGTCTATGAAGTGTTCCGTTATAAATACATGTTATACAGTGTTGTTCTTTTCTGACAGATAACGATGGCCAACCTGCTTTTTCATAGAGTGAACAGTGATGTGTGCCCAGGTGGGACTTAATGATAGCAAAGTACTTTTTTCCCCAAAACATTTACAGATTTTCTGGTTTAGTTTACTTTTTGTTGAAGTCACTTTTCAAAGAGGAAATTATTTTTCAAATTGAATTCAGGCAAACTGTGACTTTGAACAGCTCCGTGTTTTTGTGAGCAGGACTTGTGTTCACAGTGACTTCATTCATGCCATTTTCAAATGGACTAGTGGCGTTTTTTTCATGTTAACTGTTTCAGAAATGATAAATGGCCAGTTTTTTTTCCATCATTACAGTAAGGCTAACAGCAACTAGCTTGCTAACAGTGTACGAACCTTACTTCCTGGTTTGCGGATGATAAAAATGCTTTATAATTTGATGCAGATGGCACATATTGGTCTCATTTCGATCCTAAGAACTAAAAAAGGCAAGTTCGCCAAAGTTTCTAAAAGGGAAAGTCTTAATTGGTTAATCATCATGTAATGCTAACAACAGCTAGCTTGCTAACAGTGCACCATCCTTACTTCCTGGTTTGCGGACGATAAAAACCTGTACCATGGCAAAACATTTGACTTTATTTCACGAAAAAGAAAATTCATAGCCTACAGACTTTTTCATTTATAAAACCATTTCCCTTTTAGATTTGAGAACATTTAATGAGAAAACCTCACATTTAAATCTACAAACACATTTCTGTGGCTCCAATTATTTTTAAACATGAACCAAAAAAGCCAAGTTTGTCAAAGTCTCTAAAAGGGAAAGACTTAATTGGTAATGCTAATAACAACTAGCTCGCTAACAGTTCACTAGTGATGGAACTTTTGGCTCCTTTGTGGAATCCGAATCTTTTGGATTCGTTCATGTCAAAGAGCTGTTGAAAAGACTGGCTCTTTTTTATATTTAATGATATGACAGAAGCCAATGTGAGAACTCTTAACTACAAACTAATCACAGAAATTCTAAGATTTATTTAGAATCAAACTGAGAGTGGAAGTGTGTTCACCCTTTGACATTATGAAATTCTAAATAAAACTATTATTACAATGCCAAATATGTTTTTTTGTTTTTTTTTGTGCACAAAGCTCTCACTCGTGTCGCCTGCTCTGCTTCTGTTCTGAATCTTGTGTTGGTTCAGCGTTAATCAGTGTAAAAGTACATAAAAATTGGAAAGAAAAAGAAGAAAAAGTTCTTTTAATCGTCACAGTAATGCTAACAACAACTAGCTTGCTAACTAACCTGATAAAAATGCTTTACAACTTGAAAACAAACAGCACATATTGGTCTCAGTCAATCCTAACAGCTGTGTTCCCAATATATCTCTACCGTGGCAAAACATTTAACTTTATTACACAAAAAAAGATGTAAATAGACTTTTTCAGTTATAAAGCCCATGCAAAGTTGTCCTTTAAAGGGAGCTTTCTTATTACACAAAAAAAGATGTAAAGTTGCAAAGTTGTCCTTTAAAGGGAGCTTTTTTTTATGATGCTATTTTATGAT
Organism: Periophthalmodon schlosseri; assembly: GCA_000787095.1. Classification (NCBI taxonomy): domain Eukaryota; kingdom Metazoa; phylum Chordata; class Actinopteri; order Gobiiformes; family Gobiidae; genus Periophthalmodon; species Periophthalmodon schlosseri. The sequence continues at coordinate 23,196 of KN469723.1, forward strand.
CTATGTTTTAATGTTGTTTCCTCATTGCAAACATACCTGGAGTTCTGTTTTGTTTCATTCACACGTTTAACACAAAAACCCTGCATATTTAGGCTGAGTTCTTCTCTCAAACTGAAAACACTCTGTCCCACTTTGTGATGTCACGTGGTAATACAGGAAGTGCTACTGCTGTGCTGTGTAACTCCACACACCTTCACTAGAATCATTTGGATGATTTCAGCCCTGGAATTGCCGATCTCTACTGAACAAAAGGTAAAAGGAGCTGTTAACATGAAAACTACCACTACATGACATCACAAGGTGGAGCAGAGCACTTTGAGCGTTGGAGATGTAGACAGACTAATAATGCACGGTGAATGAAACTGAAAACGCAACTCCAGGTATGTTTTGGATGAGGTAACAACATTATAACCTGGCTTAAACCTCACAAGAGTCAATTTTGTGTAATACAGGACCTTTAAAACGCCCAGGTGATTGCAGAGTTGCTATTGTTCTGTGGAAATGCCGTTGGGAACGCAGGCCGTGAACTCATTGAGGGAAAAACAAAAAGTATATAATTTGATTGTGCACATAAAGAAAAGGAGTGCTCTGTCTGAACTGAGGCAGACCACGATTGATTGTGATGGAGCAGTGGACCATTAGACGACCCCAAAGCCTCTGGTCCAGACCGAGGAAGAGTTACAACCACAATGCCGTTCTATTGTGCTGCGTATCAGACACTTTAAATTAAGACGGTTACGGTTCGTCAGGTAACACAAAAGGCGGTTTACAAGAAGTTTGCTTAAAAGTGCGCCGTGTAACTTTTCTGGTGGAGTGCGTGCCGTTTGCTTGTCTCCGTGGAGGTTTTAGACGTCGTTCCGCAGTAAAGTATTACGGTATCTCCATGGAGACGCTCGGGTGTACAAGTTTGAGAGGCAATAAAATAACATTGTCATGGAGACAAGCAGGTGCCAGACTCTCCTCAGAGAAGTTACAGGTCTGTTATGACCGATGAGTCTTTCACTGTTGGATTTTCTAACTTCCTGTTGGTTAAATCAGTGATCTTGTTAAGTCCTAAGAGGCGACTGGGAGGCTGTTGAGATTTTCGGCTTTACAAAAATGAATTGAATTGAAAAATAAATTGAATTGAACTGCTCCACCAGCATCATGCGGTGTTCTTAGCTTTGTTCTCAACGACTGATCTGAGCCTGTATGTTTGTCTGCGCAAACATACGAAGAGGATGCAAGAACTCATTGTCCCTGTAGGGAAGTTAGTCCTTTGCATTTGACCCATCCATCAATGCCGCCGGGCCATCAGTGCAGCGCTTGGGGACACATCTCCGCGGTCCTGTTGCTAGTCTTGGTCAGGACTGTCTTAGCTGGAGGATTTGACCTGTTGTGCATATTTTGGGTTGATGGGGGAAACCGAAGTGCCCGGAGGAAACCCACCCAGACACAGGGAGAAACGTGCAAACTGCACACAGAAAGGCCCAGGCGACCGGGTGATTGAATCCGGAACCTTTTTGCTGTGAAGCGTGAGTGTTACCAAAGGAGAAGTGAAGGATAAAATGGTAGCTGCTAAGTGGGTTGGCTGTAAAAGAAATGTGAGTTATGACCAGAATGACCAGAATAAGATAGCTTCCTGGGTTACCACTTGATGACATCATGCAGTGGAATGACTTTGTTTTTTGGAGAGAGACTAAATATGAACATGTTTCTTTTATTGAATCATTTAAGATGAGTATTGCATTTTAAAACGGCTGGAATACTGCAGTACGGAACCAATTTCTTCCATCCAAAGTCGTCAACATTGTCTGCATCTTATTTTATTAGTAAAACGAACTACATAACTTCTAGTGCTTCTTCTTCTGTGTCTGAAGTCACAGCTAAACTCTGTGGCACGTCTCTTCTTCTCACTCTTTTTGTTCGTTTGTCAGTCGGGGTCTCTCTTTCTCTCTCATGTCCCAGAATTCCCTCTCATTAACACATGCGACCCGTTAGCCGATTAGCTCAGCGCCGCGTGCAGCTTTAAGTGCCATGTAAACACGCTAGAGCCCCCTGCTGCGCCGGCATACAAGTGGCATCTTGAGAAAGAGAGAGAGAGAAGTGAAAAAGAGGAGTGAGTGCGAGCGATTGACTGAGGAGCATATGTGGGAAAACAGACCAAGGACGAGAGAGAGATGAGGAAAAGAGGAGGATGAGGAGGAGAGGAAGAGAGAGGAGGAGCGGAGGATTAGAGAGAGATTAGAGAGAGCGAGAGGAGGAGGTGAGAATGATGAGAAGGAGGGGAGGGGAGGAAAATGAAAGAAGCCAAGGAGTGTGAGGAGATGAGTAAGGGAGAGAAGGGAAGGAGGGGAAAAGAGTGAGAGAGGAGAAACAGGAGAGAGAGAAGGAACGAGAAAAGAGAAAGAGGACAGGAGAGATGGTGGGGGTGAGATGGAGGAGAAGGGAGAAGAAAAGAGAGAGAAGAGCAAGAGATTAAGGGAGAGTAGCAAACAAAAAGGAGAGAGGATAGAGTGAGAGTGGGGAAGAGAAAAAGTGGGACTGGAAGGAGAAAAAAGGAAAGGGAGAGAGATGGGGTGATAGAAAAAGCGAATAAAGAGGGAGAGATAGAAAGTAGAGTAGACAAAGAGTAACACAATAAAGAGAGAGAGAGGTGGCAGAGAGACTAGAGAAAAGAGAGAGAAATGCGGGGTTGACGGAAAGAGAGAATAAAAAGAGGCAGAGGAGGGCGAGATAGCGAGAGTACAGT
>KN469723.1:26006-40480 GCA_000787095.1 Periophthalmodon schlosseri
AGAGGGAGAGAGCGGTTGCAGATTTGGCGAGCGTACAGTGTGGAGGAGTGATTGAATTAGCTGACACGATACAGAGACGCTCAGTACCACAGAGAGGCAGATGGAACATCGTGACCAAACCCGGTGACCAAAATGTCCGCCCTCATCAAACAAAAATTACTACAACATCCAGAGAGGAAACGAGAAGAAGCAAACGGACAAGACTGAGGAGGGAGGAGAAACGAGAGAAAAGAACTGCATTTAGAGTCATTAAAGGGACCGTGTTACGCTGTTTTCTGATCTGTGTCGTAATGTTGTCTCCTCATCGCAAACAGACCCGGAGTTGTGTTTTGTTTCATTCACACATGTTTAACACACAAACCCTGCGTATTTAGGCTGAGTTCTCTCTCAAACTGAAAAACTCTGTTCCACCTTGTGATGTCATGTGGTAATACAGGAAGTGCGCCACAGTGTTTTTAAACTCCACACACCTTCACTCGAATCATTCGGATTATTTCAGCACTGGAATTGTCCATCTCTACTGAACAAAAGGTAAAAGGTAACTTGAAAACTACCACTACATGACATCACAAGGTGGAACAGAGCATTTTGAGCGTTGGAGATGTAGACAGACTAATAATAAAAGGTTACTGAAATGTGCGCGAATGAAACATAAACACAACTCCAGGTATGTTTTTGAGGAGGTAACATTCTACCGTGACAAATATACAAAGGGGGTTTTGGATCTTATTTAGTATTTGAGTAAACCAGATCTGACAGAAAAGTTGCCAACAAATTCAAATTTCGTCTCATTTTTTAGGAGTTAAAACTTTAAAAAATCAGATTTGGAATTAGATATCAAAAAATCCTTCTGTATGTTTTGTCAAAATCTTGTTAGGTATAAGAATGTAAAGTTTGGCGTATGTAGGTGCTGCTTTAACGTAAAAACGGAAAGTTACAATGTCCCATATAACTCTGGATGATGATCATGGATGTTTTGGGGTTTTTTGCTGTTTGATCGTGATATTTGGACGAGTACTTATTGTAATTAGCAGTTTATGAGTTCATTTAAGGTGAGATTATGCTCTTCACTTGGAGTCCAAATAAAGCCATCAGATCAATGCCCCGAGTGGAGGAAACACAGTCTATTACTGGCTTCAGTCTGATCTGCTCCACTACAATTACATACTGTCCACTGGGCTTTGGGCGGTGGGAGGGAAGAGAGGGGGAGGAGAAAGAGGAGGAGGGGAAGGAGAAAGAGGAGACGAGCAGGAGAGGAGAGAGAAAAGGGATAGGGGGAGGACGCTGGAGAGGGGGGAGAAGAGGTGACAGGAGTTAGGGTTAAGAAGAGGGGGTGGAACAGAGGGGGATAGAGCGAGGAGGAAGACGAGGAGAAGTTGGGAAAAGCTCTCATAAACTCATCCCTGTGAATAATTAGGATGCTCTGAACGCGTGAGTGATAACTGGGCCGATGCAAACTGTTTAAAATGAACTAGTTCTGTTTTTCATGTTTTTAGGAGAGTAAAAAACAGGTACAGCCGCTTTAAAGCTATAAAATGCAAAAAAAAAAAATGCTAAACAAGGGCCTTCAAAATGAAACGTAAACACATAATGATTTAATGAAGAAGAAAAAATGTTCAAAATGAGCTCAAATCTGGCAGGAAGATGATTCTAAATTTAGATTTTAACCTCTGCAGCCTTTACTGTTGCTATAGTTACAGAGAGTATTACACATAATGCAAAGTTCCCGATCCTATTATGACAGAACTGCACCACAATCAATTTGTTTTGGCTACTCCATTTTCACAGCACCATATGTAGCCGCAATAAATAATTTTGTTATATGGCAGATTTATTTTTATTTTTATTTATTTATTTTTTTGTATGTCAGGTGCCCTTCATGATTAAACCGGCTCCACTACAATAAACTTCAAGCAAATTGTATCTGTGAATAGATTAATTTACACACAAACATAAATAAATATTTTAAATCTAGAAATAAATGTAACAGATGAATGTATGAACGGAATCTGCTTCCTAAACATTTAACAATATTAGAAAACACTTTTAAATTTAAAAGGTTATTAAAAGATTTTATAAAACAACTCCTTAAATTAATTTGAAGGACATGAAGCTGATGGTGTCAACTCCTGTACGTTGTTCTGTTAAATGTATTTTTATGTTTTTTTTTATGTTTGCACTGTATGATGTCTTGAATTGTATTTTATAATAGTTTTATAGTATATTTTTTGTGGACTTCAGGAAGAATAGCAACAGCTATGCTCTCGCTAATGGGGATCCAAATAAATAAAACCATAAAAACCATAACCTGTCAATTAGGTTTAAGTGTCACACACATAAAAATGAATGAATAAGAAGATTATGAGACACAGCTATGACTAAATATACAGCGAAAAGAGAAGAAAACACATTTTTCTTTACAATTTAAAATTGAATTTGGTTCTTTATCACGGAGAAGGTCCATCAGGCAGTGCAAGAAAGAATGTAACCCTTTTTTATTTTTTCTAAATCCACAATAAAAGTCTGAACTCAAGTCAGACACTTTCTTGACACTCCTCCTGAAACCGCACCTGTCTGTGTCACGTCACGTCTGCTGTCGAACTGGCTCCATCGCCTCCGCTGCTGCTGCTTGTTGTTGTTACCGACGCCCCACTTTGCCGTTGTGCGATCCGGCTCCACGGCACGCTTTCGGTACAAACTCAGCACCAAGTGTCACCTCTGCTTCCGTTCTTCTTGTCCTGCAGGCGGACGTCTAGGCCGTCGCTCTAGCCTTGTGTGGACGCGGCGGTGGAACGCTTTTCTATGGGCCTAGCGCAAAGTATGGCAGCGCTCGCCGGCTGATGCACTGTGACAGCTGTCTACTCTTAGAAGTGAGGATGACAGAACTAGAGAAGCGCATCTCCTTACTGACTCAAACCCAGAGCCAGTCTCGTGAGCAGCTCCTTGATTCGGTGGTGACAGTGGGAAAATCCAAGTCCATTTCCATCGCCATGATGAATGAACTAGACGCGACCGTAGCTGTTCCCGGTGTAAACTCCGCTCCTGTTGGCGAGGGATGCAGTCAGCCACTGCCTGCGTTCGGCATGATATATGGGGTTGTCATAGTGCAGCTAAACCAAAAGGTCCAACTTCTTCTACTCCTTCGCATAACTGGTCCCTTGTTACGAATAGTAAACAAAAGGGAAAGACCTCACATCATCATGCAAGTCCTAATCAGAGGCAGCCATTGGAGCTGTCAAATAGATTTAACATTCTTGACTTGAATCAGTTTCCATGTCTATCAAGTCACAAGGAGTTGCCATCCTCTCTTAGATCCTCGCGGGACATCACAGCGACACCCACTGCATTTCGACAACAAAATCAGAGTAAATCCCATGTCAATAAAGATACAACAAAACATGGAAAAGAGGGCAAGGAGTCCATGTCCAGGCAACAAGTGATTAATTATCAATCAGCTCGGCCTCGGTTGGCAAGGGAACAGAGTCCATTACTAAATAGGACCTGGCGGATTCTGAGGTGTTGGACAGTGACTTCAAATCGCTTATTGACATGGTGCTAAAGTTTGGAAAACAATGCAGAATGTCTGGTCCAATTCCATCTCCCAGTTTCGGAGACGTGAAGTTTAGTCGGATCTGCCAACCTCACGTCTGGCTGAAGGGTTATTGTAGCGCTCTAAGAATTTTTGATAATTTTTGTGGCTTCTGGAAAAGGAATATAGTTGCCCATGATGGAATTCATTTAAATAGGATCAGAAAAAGTACTGTTGAGTGAAGATATCAAACTAACTCTGGACTTTGCACCTAATACTGATTTCATGTAGAATATGTCGCAGTCATGAAAGAAATTGTTTGAGGTAATGTATGTTGGTTGATATCAATATTACTAACAAACCTAATTCCCAGGTGTCAAATCGATCCCGGTCAATTTCAAATAAGTCTAGAGTCCCTAAAGAGTTAGGCCTATTTGATATCCAAAACTAATATAAAAGTTGTATAGTTTTAACAGATTTATGGAAAACAACACATGTTTTGCCTTTACATAAATGTGGGACAAATAAAAATGTGAATAATTTCTGGACAATATCTAAATTACCTGGTCTTCCAAAAGTTTCAGAAAAGTTTGAAGTCTTCTTGAAGTCGACTTTCAGAAAAAAGGCATAGTACTGTCACTGCAACCACAAAAGTTTTAAATGACATTTTCACAGCCCTTGACTGTTTATTGATTTAGCTAAAGCTTTTGAATCAGTAGATCATAAAATCCTCTTGAAGCATCTGGAGCATATTGGATTTGACATGTAATTGGTGACAAAATTATCTTCCAAACAGAACCCAGGCAGTAGTAGCCAATGGGTTTAAACCAATTGTTTTAACTTTAAGCAAAGGTGTGCCCCAAGGCTCAATTTTGAGCCCGATACTTTTTACTAAATGTATTAATTCGATTGGTTGCAATTTAAGAGAGAGTCTCATACATTTATATACAGATGATGCAGTTTTGTAACTGCTCCCTCTGCTGATCAGGTGCTTTTAAAACTGCAGCGAGATTTTAATGAAATCCAAAATTCCCTCAAAAGTCTTAGATTATCACTGAATGCAAATAAACAGTATATAATGGTTTGTTTGATGTGCAAGCTACAAATACACTAAATAGCACATTGATTGAAAGAGTCACCGCCTATAAATACAAAATGATCATTTTATAATAGAAACAAATCTTGTATCCCATTGAATTACAGAAAAGAAATCGTTCAAGCAGCTTTTTCTTTCTGTACTGGATTATGGAGATATAATACACACGCAGACTTCAGCCTCTACTTTGAAACCTTTAGATCCACTCTTTCACTCAGCCCTTTGTTTCATAACGGGTGATACATTTAAAACTCATCACTGTAGACTCTGAAACAGTAGGTTGAGCATCACTATCTGTCAGAAGAGAACAACACTGTATAACATGTATTTATAAGGGAACACTTCATAGACTGACTCAATATCTCACTTGTTTGTTGAATTTTGATACGGGAACTTTTAATACAAGATCTCATGATTGCCCAAGTCTAAAATCTGGCCGCACTAGAACTGAAATGGGAAAAAAAAGCTTTTGGGTTTTCTGCTTCTCAAAAATGGAATACATTTCAAGGACATGCAAAACTAGATACACTGTCGCCACAAATGCACTTTAATAATCTGGTGATAAACATTTATACTCACACCTGCTCCTGTTTTTAATGTTTTAAATGAACCTATGGAGTTATTTATTTTTGTTTGCATTGCACTGGATTTGAACAGGGTGCTCATGAAAAATGTCTCCCTGTATAAATATAGATAAATGAAAGTGAAAGTGTGATTGGCATGTTGAAGTTGCGATGCCACACTGCAGATTGTGTTGTAGGATTTGCCTTTATATTGCATGTAGCACGGAGATGAGTATCAGGAAACAGAGCGACACGTGGCCTGCTGTTCTGAGGCCTAACCTGTTTGTTTATTTCTCTTAGATATATCTCTCTCCGCACGATACCAGCTCGCTCGCCCCTCCTCTCGCCCCTCTCTCGCCCCGCACTCGCCCTTCTCTCTCTCCCCGCGCGATAACAGCTCGTATGCCTCTCTCCCGCCCCTCTTTCTCCCCTCCGTCGCTCCCCCGTCCCCCCTCGCTCTCTCCGCATGATACCAGATCGCACGCCCTTCTCTCTCCGCTCGCTCTGCCTTCTCTCGTCCTTCTTGCTCCCCTCTCATCCCTCGCTCACTTCCCTCGCTCTCTCCGCATGATGCTAGCTTGCACACCTCTCTCTCTCCCCTCCCTCGCCCCTCTCTCCCCTCGTTTGTCCCTCTCTCTCCCCTCCCTCGCCCCTTTCTCTCTCCCCTCTCTTGCCCCTCACTCTCTTTGATACCAGATCGCACACCTCTCTCTCCCATTTCTTAGCCCTCTTTCACCCCTCTCTCTCCCCCCTCCCTCGCCCCTCTCTTTCCCCTCTTTCACCCCTCTCTCTCCCCTCTCTCCCCGCTCGCTCTCTCCACATGATACCAGATCGCGTGCCTCTCTCTCTCTCCCCTCGCTACCTTCTCTTGTCCGTCTTGCCCCCCTTTTTCCCCTCTCATCCCTCGCTCACCCCGCCCTCTCTCCACACAGTACCACCTCACACACCTCTCTCTCTCTCGCCCCTTTCTTGTCCCTCTCTCCCCCCTCTTTCACCCCTCTCTTTCTCTCCCCTCTCTCGCTCGCCTGGATTACATATGCCAGTGCGATCGGCATCTGGGCACGCGCCACCAGCCACACGCCTCTTAAAGCCATCACTATCCGAGTGGAAAGTACATATGACAACTGCTTTGCACATCCACAAATGAGAAGGAGGGAGGGATGAGGGGAGAGACAAGAAGGGGAGAGTGTGAGGAAGCGAGGAGGGAGAGAGCGACAGAGTTGGGGGGGGGCAATGGGGAGAGGAGGAGGAGGCAGAGAGAGAAAAGGGATTGGCAAGGAGGGAGAGTGAGGGGATGAGTGATGGGATAGGAGGAGAGGAGGAGAGAGAAAGAAAGGGAGATGGATGGTTGAGAAAAGGGAGAGTGGGGGAAAATGGGGGGGGGAGGAGAGAGAGAGGGAGAGAGAAACCAAAACAGCGTGGGAATGAGAGAAGAGAAAGAACGAAGGAAGAGAAGGGTAGAAAGAGGGAGAGAAGAGAGGGGGAGAGAAGGAGGAAGGGAGGAGAGAGGGACAGTCCGGGGGGTGACAGCGGAGGGAGTAAGAGGAGGGGAGGGGAGAGAACTGAAGATCAAAGAAGGAGAGGAGGAAAGAGAGAGCGAATATAGGGGGAAAGAGGAGGGAGAGTAAAGGAGGGGATGGCAAAGGAGGAGAGATGGGGAGGAGAAGGAAAAGGGGAGAGGGGAGAGAAAGGGGGAAGAGACGAGGGAGGGAGAGGGAGAGACGGAGAGATCCAGATTGGCAGCTTGTGACATTGATAAATTTCAGCAATCGCGCGGTGTAGAGACGTGTGTGGATGTGTGCGCGCGCGACGTGTAGCTGTGTTTAGCTATGTTTGTGTGCGCGCGTGTGTGTGTTGTTGTTGTGTTTAGATATATGTGTGTGTGTAGAAATGTGTGCGCGCGACTCTCATTCGGGTCGGACCCCGTCGCTCTGGCATTATATGTGACAACAAAACATGGCACCGGCAGAACAGCACCAGAGCAGCAGCTATAGTTTCGGTTTGCCCTCGACTCTTTTGCCCACACACCCGACCTGAGAGGGGAGAACGGATACTGTACTTAAAGCACTCACATTAATACGGTTTAGCAGATCAGCGCAACGGATGGAATGTTTTTATTGCTCTAAAATAGATTTGGCTTTTGTAAACACCGCCAGACAAATTATATTAAATTATAAGACTTTGACATTTTCTTTCAGATGGCAATTTTCTGTTTTTGCAAATGATTTCTTAATATTTTTGCAGACAAGAACCACATTCTTCCGCTTATCCGGAGCCGGGTCGCGGGGGCGGCAGTCTGAGCAGGGACTCCCAGACTTTCCCCACCCCAGACACGTCCTCCAGCTCCTCCGGTGGTAACCTAAGGCGTTCCCAGGCCAGCTGAGAAACGTAGTCCCTCCGGCGTGTCCTGGGTCTCGCGAGGGGCCTCCTCCCGGTGGGACGTGCCCGGAACACCTCTCCAGGGAGGCGTCCGGAGGGCGTCCGGAACAGATGTGGAGCAGCGGCTCTACTCCGAGTTCCTCCCGTGTGACCGAGCTCCTCACCCTGTCTCTAGCGCCCAACGACCCTGCGGAGAAAACTCATCGTGCTTGTATCCGCGATCTTGTCCTTTATGCGATCTAAAACTATGAACATGTACAGGTTTTTTTTTTTGTTTTTTTTTCCAACACTACACAATAATTAAACAAAAAGTACAATATGTGACAAAAAGTACAATATGTGACTAATGTTAAGAGGGTACTTCTCGGTAGTGAAGGCAAATTAAGACTTAAAATTATTGAAGCCACTGAAGTGATAGTGTGGACATTAAGAAAACTAGAATAGAATCCTAGAATCCCACCTAATGACATCATACAGTGGGACGATGTATTGCAAGCTTTAAAAATGAAACTAAACAACAATTAAGTTTTGGTGAATAAATAATATTATAACATGGCTAAAAGCGTAAGAACTCGAGTAAATCAATGTTTTCTTATGAACAAGCATTTTAGTTTTACAGTTATTTTAAATGTAAGCAAAATGTACATATTTGGGTTCCTGTGTTAGTGCATTATATAGAAACTATGTCTAAGTAATGAAATGCAGGCAGGAGGTCTTTGGAAATGTGTATATAGAAGCCGTGAGCACATTATGTCTGAGCTGCAATGGACAGATGGCTCCAAAGACTCAACTCGACAAAGGAAAAGTTGAAGATTACAACTTAATACAATAAAACAGAACATATTGTACCTATACTGTCTCTGTGGGCTCACAAGTAATGCATTTAGAGAGATTCAGTACTGGATAGTAGCCACAGACTGTATAAAGAAGTGGACTAAGGGAGCGTGACATCATCCGTAGCGTTCGGCTCCAGTCAAATGAAGCTCATTGAGGCTAGTGGTTATGGGGACGAACTTGGAGCCAACAGTTACGGAGACAGGGCCGAGAGTTTTTCAATAGAAAATGAAATGGAGCCAGAGTGGATGGAGCCGGAAGCGCGCCCATGCTCGCTTCCCATTTCGAACACGGCGGCTAGCAGGTTAGCTGTGTCCATCACTATACACAGTCTATAATAGTAGCTCATTTTTGAACTAAATCGTCATAAAGATGCAAGTTTTCATGCGGACTGCTAGTCTCCACCAAGATGTTATCGCTTTGCAGTATCCACAGTATGGCATTAAATACAGTTATCTTGCAGTTATTAAATTGCAGGTGTTATTCCTAAAAAGTAAATTAAACAAAAGTTGAAAAGTATACTTTCCTATACTGCAGCGGGTCACCTCTCCGCAGATCTGACTTGTAACTTTGCCCAGCTGGTTGCGTCATGTTGTCAAAAGCACTGGAATATGAGACGATATTACATTTTGTACTTCACCAAACTAGCAGCAAATGCAATATATGATAGAAATTGCAATTTTCCCCCGAAACATAAAAACTAATGTAGCTCGCCATTACCTCAATAATATAATTTTCCATTTTAAAACAGCCCTAGTGTTACAGTCGACAGGACTCAGCAGGTAAAACCAAGCAGTGAGAAGTACAAACCCACAGATGCAAAGGTTGTGCTGTTTCCTTGGGCAAGACACTTCATCCACTTATGAATGGGTTAGTTGACGCATTGTTTGATCTTGGTTTGATCCCTGTTTACTCCTCATGTGCACGTGGTTTTGTTAGACTTGTTCTAGTCCTGTTCTAGTCGTGATCTACAAAAAAAACACAATTACGTTCTAAATACATCTTACGGAATTAATCATGGTTTAGATTGTATCGTTGTATCCGTATATTTGTTTTTTGTTGACTTTTATTTGAAGCCCTTTGGGCAGCTGAAGTTATATTTAAATGTGCTGTATAAATAAAACTGAATTGAATTGAATTAAATTAAATTATTTCTTATCATCAGTGATCAGAGAGGTCCACATGTGCTTTTACTGACATTCCTCTCTCAGTAAAAGCATGTGGTTTGGGGTAAAGTTCAGACTTTGGAGGAATAAGTGTAACTGTGCAAAATGTGTGGTACATTATTAGTCCATCTTGGAATGTTCAGGAAATTTAATGAAATGAAATACAATTTTTGATTTTTTTTGTTTTTTTTTGTTTTTTTTGTCAAGCAATGTGGAGCAGCAAGTGAAAAAAAAAAAAAAAAAGCACATTATTTGGGCTCCTTCTAAGTTTTTTTCCCCTCTAATGTGAGCTTGCAGGCCTCTTTTTATTTTTGCACCAACAAATTTTTTTCATTTTTTTCTTGCAGTGACAGGTCAAAAAATAAGACAAAAAAAAAAGACAAGAAAAAACATTTTGTTTGAGCTGTTGGCCCTGGGGTCACAGGGTCACATTGGAAAAAACAAAAAAAAACAAACATAGAAAATAGAGACCAAGTGATGCGCCTTTTTTTTTTTTTTTCCCGCTTGCCACTCAGGGCTTCCGTCCCAAGTGATGTGCCTTTTTTTTTTTTCCGCTTGCCACTCAGGGCTTCCGTACATACTTCTTATTCGCAATGTTTGTTACAGTCCAGACAAATCATTTCTAATTCTACCACATGTAAACCAAAAGCACGGTAAAACAGTCCTCACACTCTCCCCCCTCCCTGCTCAGCTAAGGACTACCAGGTCATAAATGGCTCAAGTCTTAATCTTAAGGCTTAATCTCAATCGTCTCCAGGACAATTAAAGTGACGGACACACACATCCTGACACCTCATTTAAAGGCAGGGTGCTGGTCTGCATACACGCCAGAGATGAACAAGCTACCTGCCCCCACTGCCGCTCTGAGCCTCCCCTTTAAGTGAGAGCACAAAGGTGGAATACAACTCTAGAGTGGACTTGCTGATTCATGGGTTTGGATTTGCTTTTATAGGCGCCATTTTGAGGACTTTTAACTGTGTAAAAGATCGGACATGCAGACAGCAATGTGTCATGAGCGGAGGGCGTGGTTCAGCGTGGATGAAAACACTGGATTCTGTATCTTTGAAGCGTAACTAATAAAGATCGAGGCACAGCTGAGTGTTGGCATGATGCTACCAAAGAAAAGTAAAATGCTTGGACGTTTATTTGGGCCGTTGGACCACTTTATTTTTCTTCATGTTTCTATTGAAATACAGCAGGTGAAACTAGAATCACGGTAACATGTAGCCCGCAGCTACTGTTAGCATTCTTGGACGCTTATTTGGACCGTTGGACCACTTTATTTTTCTTCATGTCTTCATATGTGCATTCTTAAAGGTCCTATATTACACAAACTTGACTCTTGAGAGCTTTTAACCATGTTAGAATGCTGTTACTTCCTCAAAAACATACCTGGAGTTGTGTTTTGGTTCAGTCACCCATTCCGTCTACATCTCCAAATCTCAAAATGCTCTGTTCCACCTTGTGATGAAGTGGGAGTTTTCAGGTTTACACCTACCTTTTTCCTTTCGTTTTGACAATTCCAGGGCTGAAACCATCCGAATGATTCTAGTGAAGGTGTATGGAGTTTAAAAACGCAGTTGCGCACTTCCTGTATTATCATATGACATCACAAGGTGCAAGGGTGTTTTCTGTTTGAGAGAAGAACTCAACCTAAATACGCAGAGTTTGTGCGTTAAACATGTGTGAATGAAACAAAACACAACTCCAGGTGTGTTTTTGATGAGGAAACAGCAATACAGCATAGATCAGAAAACAGCGTAATATGGGCCCTTTAAGTTTGTGTTGTTGAACAGTGGGGAGCAGCTCTTCTCCTTTAAAATTTATAGCTTTCCTTCCGCCACAGAGGTGATAAAACCTTTTTTTCTGTAGGCGTTCTCTCATAAGATGACTGTATCTGCATTTTATTTCAAATTGTTAGTAGCTAAGGTTTTTAACAGCCACCATAACGGACCAAATAATGGACTTTGGTAACTATGGTAACTTTTTTTTTCTTATACTATTAGAACAAGCAGTATCTTACAGTCACAAGATGGCGACTGCTCAGACCCCTCTAGAGCTCTGCAGCCCCTGTGTGCGTCTGAGCCTATTTGAAAGCACAGGTATTAACATGCAGCGGACAGCACCAGCTCTGCCCATCCGCCTCAGTCTTTCCTGGGTAAGAGCTATCGATTGGCCCGTCACGCCTCTACGCAGCCTGATGGGGGAGCTACTGAGGGGGAGGGGCGTGGCAGGGCCCAATACACCAGAGCATTCAAGTGTTCCAGCAGGATTTTTTTAAGGACCAAGTCTCAACCTGGTCTAAACAAGGACTGAACAAGGACTGAACCAGGACTGAACCAAGATCAAATCCTAAACCCAGTACAACCATCAGATAAACCAGATAAATTTGCAGCTTTCTGATTAAAAATGTTTAAGTAATATAAGAATAAAGAACCCAAGACCAGAGACAGCACAAACCCAAGTTGAATTTGACGAAAAGATCCAACCAACTAGTATTATGTGAAGTCTAAACCAATTCTAAACCAAGTATTGACCAGGACTAAACCAGCTCTAAACTAGATCTTGCCAGAAACTAAACCAGGACTAAACCAGAACTAGCTTAAGTCTTAGATGAACACAAACCCAAGTTGAGTAAAGAAATTGACTGAACCGGGTCCAACCAGCCAACTAAAGTAAAGTTTAGTACTAAACAACTTCTATTGACAAAACCAGATTCTACCAACCAGCATTACAAGCCAAGTCTAAACTAATATTTAAACTAAACAATAACGTATTCTTTCATTTTGGGAGAAGAAAAAATAGTAGTAATCACAGACTGTATATATAAATGGACATAGCTAACCCGCTAGCCGCCGCATTCCAAAAAGGCATGAGCATGGGCACGACTCTGGCTCTGGTTTACTTTCTATTGAAAAACTGTTGCCCCTCTCTCCGTAACTGGTGAAGTCAGGTCTTAAAATGTTCGTATTAACCCGCTCTACATGACCCTGGGGTTCTATTTCGCTATTTTGTCCGTAAATCAAGATATGAACATTAATGACAGACAAATCAGACGCCTTCTTCCCCCAAGCTCGCTCCCGCTAGCGTTAGCAACAGGTCTGACTGAATGCTAAGCGCCCATTCCCTTCAGACGGGAAAGGGCGTTACCTTCAACAGCCTCACTCCATATTGGCTCTTTGGTTGCTATGATACTAGTGGTCGGAATTCCAAATATGTAACTCAGCTCCGAATTCGTTCCTATAGCTGCTAGATTCGATGAGCTTCATTTGACCGGAGCCGAACGCTACGGGTGACCTCACACTCATGTAGTCCACTTCTTTATAAAGTCTCTATACATATGGTAAACACCAAAGCCACACAAGGAGCTAAGATCATGTATAAAGCAACACTCAAATTTGTAGTGGAATTTTCAATCTGAATTACACTGAAAAATAATAATTTGACTGTTAAAACTCGCATGGCCCTGAAAACATGATTGAGTTGAACATGTGTCGAATCACGTTTTTGTGTAATCCTTATTCTGACCAAAACCTGTTTCATAATGACTGTTATAACTCTGCACAAATATTCAAATACTCCCGAGTGGAAATAGTTCCGTATTAAATTGGTTCATAGCTTTTGTACGAGGATTTGTGTAACTTCTCCCAAAGCTAAACAGAAGTGGCTAAATTGGAGTTCACACATACGGCACCGCAGAAGACAACAGTTACAACAGAATAATTATGCAAAAAGTTATTATCTGTGGAGAAAACTTTACCACTTTTGAGTAGAAAAAGGTTAGGTTAAATAAAGTTGAGACAATTAAAGGCCCTGCACCTGACTTTCTTGTATTGTATTCGAGCAAAATGTTTTTCATCCTCTCTTGAGGTCAAAATAATTCCATATTCGTACCATTTGCATCTAATTACAAATAGTTTAATTGTCCGAGAATCAGGAGGTGCGTTAGCATGCTTGTTATGGATGGGACTTTCGTATTTCGTTCGAGGTGGGGGCTTAGTGTTCCATGTCAGTCAAAGCTAATTAACTGCTGTGTGCTGTATTTTCCCTGGAGAGTGAGTTCGTTTCATAATCAGCAGATGTAATTACCGCAAATATTGAGGTTCAGAGAGACAGTATTTTTGGTGATCCGTTAAAAATAGTTAACTGATACCTTTATTTATAATTTTCTTTTTCTTTGATGTTATAATTTTCTTGTCTTTAAACTTACAGCTCAATTTTGCCAAGACCTGGTTAGCAAATCTGTCCCAAAACCCTAAACTTACCTGTTTCTAAACCTAACCCTGATCCTAGTCACGACTCACTAAAACAAATTGGCTGTTGTTTGGCATAACTGTGTTTTTAGTACGATTTTAGGTCTAAATTCGCTTAAATGTCTTGTCAAAAAAGTCTGTTTTTGAGACCTGACAGGCGAAAAAGAAAACACTGTTGAAAAGTAGGTTGCCGTGGTTGCAACAGAATGTTAAGTCCCGCCCCCAGACGAAATGCCAAGCTTTTAGGGAGTCTCTGTTGGGGGCCTGGTCTCTAAAAGTTGTGTAACTCGTCGTGGTGAACTGCACTAGGTAACCTTTCTGCTTGTCTCCATTAAAATGTTATCGCCTTGCCTGGAATGTTCCACAATATGGCATTAATTGTATGTATATGGTGGATTTAATCTATTACAGGTTATTGTATTGCAAAAAAATACGTAAATTCTTGTTGTGAGCAGGTTTGCCTTTCCTGATCTATATCTTGACCTCGTGGCATCACCTGTTTGTCGTCATGGAGATATACAGGTTTAATGAAATAGAATGTTCTAGGCAAAGCAATAGAACAGTTGCACAGTGCACCTTTAACGAACTTGAACTCATGTAAATTTGTTTTTATGGCTTAAAAGGTCATCCATATACATATACGTACAACCTCTT
>KN469723.1:40550-54819 GCA_000787095.1 Periophthalmodon schlosseri
TGCAAGTCTGTGATTTCCTATTCTGTTGGCTCATGTCCAGAACATTACACAGTCTCTGCCTCCACTGGACTCTCAGGACCTATGCTGAGCTGTTATCTCTATTAAGGAGAGTTTGGCCCCACCACAAGTTTGACAAAGTTTAAAAAATACATTTAACTGATTTATCTGGAACCTTTTTTGCCTTTGGGCGCTGCAGACCGTGAACTGCGCACACCAGGTTCCTCAAGCAAGTGCACCAGAGATACAGTCCTGAAAGTTGTTATATGCAAAATGTACTTGTTTAGGCTGTCTGTCACCGGAAACAAGCAAATGTCCCAGAGAATGTCCCCCTGCCCCCACGCCTTAGACTGCACCTGGTCCATCTGCACGAGCGAGACCACATGTTCACGCGATAACTATTATTTATGAAGGGAAAAGGCGGCGGCGGGCTCCGGTGTCCGCCAAAAATAGACTTCCAACAGAATTAACTGGGAGCGCTGTGGCACCTCTGCCGGCATTACCACACTGCACAGCGTGAGGTTTGAGCGCCTCTCACTACTTTGAATTATTTGGGCAACCTGAAAGGAGCAGTGAGCTACTGCCGGACAGCGCTCTGGGACCCATCTCCAGATCTTGAGCTAGTCTTGGTCAGGACTTAGCTGGACGATTTGACCAGTTGTGCATGTTTTGGATTGGGAAACTAGAGTGCCCAGAGGAAACCCATCCAGACACAGGGAAAAAAATCTGCGCAGAACGGCCAAGGAGTAGAACCCAGAACCTTCATGCTGTGAAACGTGAGTGCTAGTCATTGTAGTTTATCACTAAATAGATGGTAGGAAAACACGGTGAAAGGTGTCAACTCTGAGCCAAACACTAAATATCAGATCATTACAATATGTAGAAAAATCTAAATTATTTCAAGTAGTAACAAAGATGGTTTAGAAAGACAAATGTCCATTTTTTTCATCTTTAATATTGCCAAAGCGCACAAACCATAGACTTATAGCTAACCTGCTAGCCGCCGCTTTACAATTAGGAAGTGAGCATGGGCGCGCTTTCCCTGAGGTCGCTCCCACTAGCAGGATCAACAGGTTGGATTGGCAGTGTTGCTAAACCAGCGGTGAAAAGGCAAGAAAGGGTGTTACCTTCAACAGCCTCGCTCTGGATTGGCTCTTTGGTCGCTATGATACTCGCGGTCAGGATTCCAAATATGCAGCTTGGCTCCAAATCCCTATAACTGCTCTAGCCTCGATGAGCTTCATTTGACTGGAGCTGAACGCTCTAGGTGACATCACACTCGCTTAGTCCACTTCTTTATACAATCTATGGCTCAAACGTGCGTCTCTCCTCTTCCTTAAACCCTCCACATTCTCTCTGTGCTGAGAGTGTGACAGAATCCAGCGCATTGGCCCCGGCTTTGTCTTAATGGACAGTTTTAGTGTTGTTTACTGCGTTGTGTTTTTCCTGGGTCTTGTTTGGCTTCTCCTCCGACAGCTGCTCAATGTAAACAAACTCTAATAATCCCTAATTAGCTTTCATAGTAATACCACAGTCTAAGAGTATATGGGAGCGGATAGCAACAGAGCATATGGGCCCACACTATTCAACTCTCCATCAAATATAATGAGGAGTTAAGTTTAATCAAGACCTACAAGAACGAATGTAAGCAGGACTTTTGTTTTTTTTTCACAATAATTAACACGTTTGAGTGACAACGAATAATTTCTGTATGGTAAATTTGAGGCGAAAGCGAAGAGGATTAACATCTCGGACAGTGTAACTACCTGCTTTTTAAAACAAGTTTCCGAACCTTCTCAGACATAATTAAAATGGGCTTTATTAAAATGGCAAAGTGACGGGTACCACCTGATGTTTCCATGGAGAGTTTCCATAGAAAGTTAAAACCAAATGTTGGAACTTTTTTCCTGGAGCAACATATTGATATATATTGAGTTGGGTGAGTGGTTCCTTAAGGCAAAGCGCTTTGAGTGCCTTGAAGGTGGAAAAGCGTTATATAAAAAATGTGACCAATTTACCATGATATCTAAAAAGGACAGCCTAAATATTTAAAATTTTAAACTTCAAGGCGCTGCGTCAAATTTTTACTGCCTTAAAACGTAAAAAAACAGAACTAGTTCATTTTAAGTGGTCCAAAGTTATTCCTCACTTTCACCCTTTGCATTCCGAGTATCCTAATTATTCACCACGATGAGTTTATAAGCGCTTTTGACAACTTTCAGAGACCAGAGTGGCGTTTTGCCGTCACAGTAATGCTAACGACAACTAGCATGCTAACTGTGCACAATAAAACACTTTATAATTAGCACAGAACACAGCTGACATATTTGGACCTCAAGAGCTGCTTATGCAATATATCTAAGACAAGTTTAGCTCAAATATGGAAAAAAAAAAATGTGTACTGGCCCTTTAAATGCCATTCTAAACTGTATTTCCTCCATACATACTACTTCCTGTATAAAAACACGATCTCCCCAAGCGCAGGTTAACTGTATAAATAATTAGACCTCATTATGTCTGAAACCACAGCTTGTAATTGGCTGCTGTCCATAGAGTGACTGACACAGTATCACATATAGACTCAGCCGTCATTATCTAGTCACTGTATCTTTAGTGCTCATAAACAAGTGCACTCCAGGTGTAACACTCACTGCTATAGGGACGTATGGAGTGGCCTGCGGTCATGTCACCTGCTTTTGACCCTCTCGCTGCACAATAATGATACCTTCACCACACTGCAAAAAAATGTCATTTCAGGACACAGAATGACTTGAATTCAAAATATTCAGAATCAAAAGCGTTGTATATATAATACATTTCTTGTTGAGCGACACAAAAAGCTCATAAAATTATAAATCCATTGACAGATTTAAAAATAAAAGAGACTGCATCTGATTTTGACAGCAAAATAATGACATCTTCACCACATTACAAAAATATATTTTCTTAAAGAGACAAGATGAATTCACATTGCACAGGTAACAATGTATTTACATATTAGTTCTAAATGAGATAATTTAACTTGTGATTGATTTCAAAGACTCTGCTAGTGGAATCATTTATCTTGTATCTATTGTTTTTTTTTTATTATAAAATAAATATAACTAAGTTATTCCATTGTCAGATTCAGTTATAAAAAAATTACTAAATTTCATCGGATTTTGACCCTCTTCACTGACACCTTCACCATACTGCAAAAAAATAAATAAATAAATAAAATAAAATGTTTTCTTCATTTCTTAAAATGACTTGAATCCACAATAATTATGGTAAGAGCAGCTCGGGACCCCAATCTGCTGTGCATCTCCATCTCAGAGCCACTAACCACTACTTTGAAGATAGTAAGGTACAGATCTTAGCCAAAGAAAAGAAATGGTTTGAAAGGGGAGTTAAAAAGGCAGTTTTTGATAGAAAGACAATCCATCTTTGAACAGGCATGAGGTCCTTACGCATCTTTTATCTCCTATTTATAACTCCATCCTCAGACCTAAATCAAAACAAGGAAAATAATAGTGCTAGCCTGTATGTTAATAGGTGTGAGAGCTCCCATTAGGGACCTGAATGATTATGCAAAATATGACTCAGGCACAGTTTACACTTATTGTAGTTCAATAGACCTAACCTACAAACAGAAACTCTAAACAAACAGGTGTGTTAGTATCAGTGTAGTTAGCTCCTCCCTTCAGATAAATATAAGGCAGTGTCCACCAGTAATCTGACCAGAACTGAAGAAGCGCTTCCCTCTAATTATTTTTATTTATTTTTTTTTCTTTTGCTAATAATTATTATGGTGTTTTAAGAAGTTTGGACAGGTAACAGTGTTTTTACTTATTAGTTCTACATTTGATTATTTGACTTGTGTTTAATTTCAAAAACTTGAAATCTATAGTAAAATACTAATGGTATATGCACACAATTATACATAAATGCGACAAAATTATTCCATTGACAGATTAGATCAGATTTTGACCTTGACTTGTCTTAATTAAAGGGTTTAGGTTCAGAGTTAGGGTTCTGGTATTTCATAGTTACTAGTTTCTTGTTAAACTAGTTGTTCATTATGAGTTAAGTCTTTGTTCATGTTTAATTAAGTCTAACTAAAGTGTAGTTAATATAAAGTGGCACCGACATCCCAGAGTGACACAGACTGCAGTGGACGTGTGTTTTTGCAGCTTAAACGACGCGCTGCTGCTTATAATGAATGGTGACAGTGCATAGACTTCCATGCATGTCCCTGTCTGTCACTGTACTGCAGGGCCCGTATGCAAATGAGCCCAGAGTCCCTCACCAAACTGACAGGTGTCTACGAGACGGCCACACACTCGCGGTAATGAGGGAGGGAAGGGGGGAGAGCGGGAGACGGGGGAGAGGGGGGAGGAAGTTTAATCACAACTCGGGAGAGACGCTTACTCTGCCGACGAAATGACCCGGAACTCTGGGAGAAATTTGGGAAAAGTTTTGCAAAAGTTGGTGAAATAGTTTGGGAGTTTGGGAGCGACAGTGATCGAGTAGTGAGATTAGCATTTTTGTCACAGAAAAAAAAATTTCAAATTCGATTTCGATATTAAGGAATAGATTCGATATTCGATACTCGACTAACTACCTGCATCTGAGGCTTGAGTGCCCTAAATGTTTTCACTTATCCCCTATCCCCGCCCAGTTCCGTATACAACTTGTGTTTATTAAATAAAAACAAGGGTTATTCAGTATAATATCACACTTCAGGCTGTTCTCTATCCCCTTCCATTTTGTTTTTTCTCCTCTCTCTGTGTTTTCTCTCTCTCTTCCACTGTATGTAGCGTTCCTATTCGCTCTCCCCTCCTCTCTTCGACCTCTCTATCTCTCCCTCTCTTTCTTTCTCCTCTCTCCAGCTCCCTCCATCTCTGTCTCCCTCTCTCTCTCTTATGATGATGAAATCTCGGCCCGTGGGATCCGAACTGGGTCAAATCAGAGAAAATTCCAAATCCCACTTGCCAGCTGCACTTCTGATGACTTTTATGAAATGTAATTAAAAAGAGCATTCTGAATGTAGTGTACATATTCAAATTAGACTGTGGAATTGTAATTAAATCTGAAATAAGATCACTCACAGAAAGAGTAATCTCGTTTTAATTGGGCAACTTCGTCAACTTAAGCCAGTCGACCATTACACAACTTTTGACCACATTAAGTTTGGTCGCTCATTTCAAATTCTTATTATTCTAGAGGCAGTTTGTGTTATTTATTTAAATCTTGGGTACTTTATGAAAAAAAAAAAAATTTACAAAACATACAAAATGGATTTAAACGAGACGTTTTCAAAAGCCTGTGATCAACACGAGTACTTATGGTCCCGTTTAAGTGTTTTATTTTCAACTAAAAAAATTGGAGTGACTAACTGAAAAACGGCTGGCTAATGCTAGCTAGCTTGAGACTGTAATTTTATGTGTGAGGGACATGTTTAACAGCACAAGTCAGCTGACCTGTTGTAGTTCCAACTAAGTCAGCTCTTTCTGGTCAGATTGCGTTAAACTGAAGCTCAGATTAGAGTCTAACTTGAGCAATAGAGCTTCAGACAGAGCAGTGTCTACTGTTAGCATCACACACCCAGGGAATGTTGACGACAGCTGCAAAGTATCAATTGTGCTGTTTATATCCAGAGTCCTTGATTATTTATCCACCTCAGAATTGACACGAACAACAGGTGAGCTGATTTGTGCTGGTAAACAAGTCTCTTACATATAAAATTACAGTCACAAGCTAGCTAGCATTAGCCACAGGTTTTCAGTTAGTCACTCTCACCATTTTGTTGATAATGCACACACTTAACACTTAAACAGGACCATGAATGCTCGTGTTGCCCACAGGCTTCTGAAAATGTCTTGTTTAAATCCATTTTTGGTGTTTTCAGACAATCTTGAAACATTTTTGGCAGTGTTTGCTAATATGTGCATTGTGTCACCATGGTGACTGCTAAACATTCAGCCATAGAGATATATGTAGAACACCCCCAACGTTACGCCACTGCAAAGTATCAGTGGTATAATGCTGTTTTAAATATTATTGTTAATCACAAAATTTTGTCAACCAGTTTCTTTCTCAACAAATTCAGATGATGTGAACAAGGTCAACCCCGTATCTCTTAACCTATCGTTTTTATAGTATATGAAACGTTTTTGAGACAATATATTGCCCTTAACATGTTTTACTGTGACAGGCCTGCTTACTGCCCCCTATTGTACACTGAGACAGATGTTACAAAACTTTAATTTTCAAACAACGCAAAACGAACTACTCCCAAAATCTGTCAGTACTAAAGTCATTTAAAACATTTGCGAATGTCAAACACAGCACCAGACTGAGTCTCCTTTATCCATCCACACATTTACACAAACAGGAGTGACTTTGGGAGAGGCCCAGTGCAGCGCTGTCAGCTAAAACACTTCTGTGACTTCTAAAAGTACCACCAAAAACACAGCTATAGTACAAATATGAGCTCATATGTTTAACCACAGCAATGAACAGGATTTGGAGCAGAGGAGGTAACAGGAGACAGGGTGACATCACATGACAGTTTTACTAATGTCAAAATGTCACAAAAATATTCACAATCAATTTAGAGTTACTGATTTAAAAAAAAAAAAAAAAAAGTCATATTTCTTAAAGGTGCATTGCGGAACTTTTCTGGTGAAGGGTCTGTAGGCTGCAGTGTCCATTGTTATAATTTTGTCTAGAATGTTTGTATGGAAGTGGGAATTTTATGTATCTATCTCCATGGAGACAAGCAGACAACAGCAGCGGACCAAGTTACAGGTCAGATCTGTGGAGAGGCGAGACTTTTCACAATGGAGAATGTATGTTTTTCAAGGCATTTATGAACAAAATTCAAGTACTGCTGCCAAAATGCTACTTAGCTAAAAGGTAAATAGTCACATTTTTATATAGCACTTTTCCACCTTCAAGGCACTCAAAGCACTTTACATCAAGGAACCACTCACCTATTCACACAGCAGTGTACACAGACACTGGGGGCAAGGTGGGTTAAGTGTCTTGCTCAAGGACACAATGACAGCATTCATCTGTGGGAGCTAGAATCACACTGCCAACCTGTGGGTATGACTGCTCTACCAATGATGTTCACGTTGAGAGCGAGATTCAAACCGTCAACCTTCAGTGGACAAACACACGACCAACTGAGCTACTGTCGCCTCTATAAAGTAAAAGTACAAAAGTATGGTAAAATGTAGTGTATTTCATTGATACATTTTTTTTTTTTTTGATTATTTTTCTTATACAGAACTTAAACCGGGACGAGGGGGCCTTTTTACTCTCACACACCTGGGATACTGTCTTGAAGAAGTCAGACTGTAGATGGCACTGTTGTCCTGCCTCCACTGGTAGGAAGACAGCGCCAAAACCTGTTTAAATAAGCTGACCGGACACGTCAAAGCAACATCACATGACCACTGTGAGGGATTTTAAACATAGCTAATTCTAATACAAGTTAAAAAATCTACTCGAAAAAGTATGATTATCTAAAAACTGAATGCATGTGTCTATGTCTGTGAACTTTCCGGAAAAATGTGTTTTCCAAAAAGCTAATTCAATCCAATTTTTCCCTTCTCCTGTAAAATTACGGAAATGTCACTTGTGCTGTTTATATCCAGTCCTTGATTATTTATACTCCTCAGAATTCACCCGCACAAAAGCAACTCAAAGCGATCGTGGTTTTTATCTGCACACGTCAGATCGGCACAAAAAAACTGACAAGGACCTAACGAGATAACGCGCGCTGGAGTGTTTGTGTTAGCAAAGCAATTAATGTCCCATATGCCGTTTGTTGACAACACAAGCTAGCACAATCCCTTCAGTTTAGCGGGAAGCGAGACACACACACGGACGCATACGCACAAGCTAGCAGAATCCCTTCACTTTAGCAGGAAGCGAGATGAAGGCAGACACTCACACAGACACAATATAGAGGAGTCATGTGAAACTGTCAAACTGCACATCTCCACAACACAGCTCGAATTGGACCGACAAGAACAGAGTGAAACGAGTCTAATTGCAATACATTCGAGACAGAATTAGCAAATCAGAAAACCTGCAATGCACGCTTTTTGGAATTCTGAAAAGTTAGACCTGTTGTGAAAGTGATAACTAATTAAAAAAGAGAATTGTTATCTTTTGAAAGGGAGTAAGTCCTCAAAATGTTGCACAAGCTGAAACCAATCTCTGGGTTTTAGATGACATCACAACGTTATATAGTTCAGTCATATTTAATACATACGGGGAGTTATCCTAGACTCTATAAAGAAGTGGACTAAGTGAAAGTGGCCTCACCCATAGCGTTCAGCTCCAGTCAAATGAAGCTCATCGAGGCTAGCAGTTATAGCGGCTAATCTGGAGCTGAGTTCCACATTTGGAATTCCGACCGCGAGTATCATAGCAACCAAAGAGCCAATCCGGAGCGAGGCTGTTGAAGGTAATGTCCACTGATGTTTATGTCGAAAGCGGGATTCGAACCGCCAGCCTTCAATGTCTGGGGGTTAGTTTTTCATTTTATCTACAGATAGACATACTACCTTTATGCTTTTTTTGTAAAGTTAAAATACAATCTTGAGGCTAGACAATAGTATTTGTAATAGAAACAGAAACTGACCTTCTAAGTGTTTAATACGAAATCATAAGAGTTGTATTCATGCTATACATATAAACTTATAGATATATTGTGAAACTAACACACTTTCTTCAGTCCGGAAGTATTGGTCCTTGTATTACACATATCCAACACACAATGGAATGACTTTCAAGTTTCACTAACCTCATATCTTTCCTAAAATGGTAGAACAGATTGTAAATGAAATGGGCAGACTGACTAAAAACTTTGTGAAAACTTAATCAGCAGATATATTTCAAAAGGATGCGTCCTCTCCCAACATGGCACAACTCTTTGTAAACAGTCCAATTCTTTTTGTACCACGTTGCTTTTTAAATATATTTTTAATGATTTTTCAGCTGCCATTTTTACAAAGCAAAACATCCAAAGTCGCTAATGTCTTGGTTCAAAGCTTTTGCAGTCTGTTCTTAAGCACAATCTGGCAAAGCATGGCTCCCCAAAAAGTCATTTCAAACTGCTGGTGAAGATAAATTGCTAGACCTATTCCAACACATTACAACAATTTATGTATTTATTTTGTTCATTAATCAGTTAGTTAGTCAGTTCGTTATGTACTTATAATACTTGTAATTATATGTAATTATTAACACCTAAAATCCTCCACAACCTCATTTCAAACAGAGCTGCTAAACTGGGCAGTACCTGGAGGACTAAAGAAGAGAGTGAAAGGGGAGGAGGGGGGAGTGGGTTTTAAAGGTATAAAGAGCAGTGTGATTGGTCTAACAGGTATCCAAACCTCAAACTCCGCCCCTGCAGCCAGGTGTTTGTAACAGAAACGCCTGGCTGTAATCATGAAAGTCATGTGTGCTGCCATGTAGTACTTGAAATTGCAGTGGCCACTGGAGGCCGTATACGCTCACTTTTTGATTGTTTTTGAACATGAAGCTACAAATTTACTTACTTTGCTCAAAAAAGTGTAAATTCTATACACGTCATGGTATATTATGGTATCAAATTTGCAAAATCTACAAATGGTCACATTTTTATATAGTGCTTTTCCACTTTCAAGGCACTCAAAGCGCTTTACATCAAGGAACCACTCACCCATTCACACACACATTCATACACCAGTGTACGCAGACAGTGGGGGTGAGGTGGGTTAAGTGTCTTGCCCAAGGACACGACGACAACATTCATCTTTGGGAGCTACAATCACAAACCTGTGGGTCAGTGGATCTAGCTGCTCTACCAATGATGTTTACGTCAAGAGCAGGACTCAAACCCCCAACCTTCG
Source organism: Periophthalmodon schlosseri (assembly GCA_000787095.1). Classification (NCBI taxonomy): domain Eukaryota; kingdom Metazoa; phylum Chordata; class Actinopteri; order Gobiiformes; family Gobiidae; genus Periophthalmodon; species Periophthalmodon schlosseri. The sequence goes on from KN469723.1 coordinate 50,441, forward strand.
GATCAGTGGACAAACACTCTTCCAGCCGACAACAATTCCATACCTTCACCCATTACCAACAACAACTAACTTTTCTTGTGTCTTATATCTATTCAATATTTCAAGATAGATGTAAATGTAAAATAAGCAAATAAGTCTAAATGAATTTTGGAATTAAAGGCGCTGTACCTTAAAAAACTTCAGGTTGCAATGGTCCAAAATTATTCCTCACTCACCTTATGCATTCCGAGCATCCTAATTATTCACCATGATGAGTTTTTAATCTGTTTTCACAACTCTCAGAGACCGGTTTTGCCGTCACGGTCACAGTTAGCATTCAAAGTGCACACGTCCTGATTCTCGGACAATAAAACACTTTATAATTTGATGCAGACAGTACACAGCGGACTTATTTTTACCTCAAGAGCTGCTCATGCAATATATCTGTACTGGAGAGTGTAGAACTGGGAGTGAATAGGACAGTCTTTTTCATTCAGCAAGACTAAAATTGGAACAAGTCACACTGATAATATAGTGGCTCATTTATGGACCCGGACCATCGTAAACTCTCTCCAGGTTTGGTGAGACTAAACTCAAATCTGAGTCTTGTCTCTGCCCCAGTTTCCAGCAGCTCCTCGCAGAAGAGTAAAAGTATGATACAGTTCGTAATCTTATCACAGAACAAAGTTTGCAGTCCGCAGTGGTCTACTGATACTTTGCAGGTGATGTCATCAATATTCCCTGGGTGTGTTATGCTACCTGAAGGAACTACTCTGTCAGAAACTATTAGACTTTAATCTGAGCTTTATTTTAACACAATCTGACCACAAAGAACCGACTTGGAGCTACAGCAGGTGAAGCTTGTGCTGTTAAACAAGTCTCTCACACATATAATTACAGTCATAAGCTAGCTATCATTAGCCAACAGTTTTTCAGTTAGTCGCGCTCACGTTTTTTGTCGAACATCAAACTCCTAAACAGGACCATGGACCCTCGTATTGATCACAGGCTCCTGAAAATGTGTTGTTTAAATCCGTGTTGTATTTTTTCTTGAGTTTTCGGGCAGATCTTAAAACGTTTTTGCATTATCCATGGTGACTGCTAAACATTCCACCATAGAGATACATGTAGAACACCCCCAGCGTGATGTCACTGTGAAGTATCAATATGGACACTGGCTGTAGGCAACGGATAACACTTCCCTCAAAGAAAGTAGGTTCAATACATGTGTTTATTTGAAAACCCCACCGCGTAACCTTTTACCACAGAAATAAACTAAAATAAAAGCATGTTTCTGCATTTTTTTATCCTTTTATTGCACTGAAAAACCAAGCAAAACATGCGTCCTGGAGAATGGCCTTCACCTTCTTGCTTCCATGGAAATGTGATACCTTTGGCTATAATATTCCACATTATGGCATGAAACATATCTATTTCCATAAAGAATGTTTCAAAGTATGGTTTTAAACACGGTTACACGGTATTGTAATCATAAACTGTCTATATAAACGGACATTACCTAACCTGCTAGCCACCGCATTCCAAATAGGAAGTGATCATGGGCGCGCTTCCGGCTCCATCAACTCTGGCTCCAATTCTCTTTCTATTGAAAAACTATCGCCCCTCTCTCTATAACTGCTGCTGTCAGGCTCGTCATTTTGGGCTTAAAATGTTTGTAATAACCCGCGCTACATGATCCTGGTATTTTTATTTCGCTACAGTGTCCGTAAATCAAGATATGAACATTAATAATGAACAAATCGGACGCCTTCTTTCTCTGAGGTTGCTAAGTGTTGCTAAGTGCCTGCTCCGTGCTAAACCAGTGGTGCGGGCGGGAAGGGGCGTTACCTTCAACAGCCTTGCTCCCGATTAGCTCTTTGGTTGCTATGATACTCGCGGTCGGAATTCCAAATATGGAACTCTGCTCCAAATTCGCCCCTGTAACCGCTAGCCTCCATGAGCTTCATTTGACTGGAGCCACTTCTTTATACAGTCTCTGGTTGCAGTACACGAAATTTAAAGGCTGAGGTGAACAAAATATTTGCCCAAATAATGAATAATTTGTTCCGTATCCATGCATGTATTTATTCATTTATGAAATGTAGTTTTTTTAAAACCTAAGATCATTTCAAAGTGACTGGTAAATTAAATATAAACTCAACAAACTCCTCTCATATGCCACCATTATCCCATTTGACATTGCTCATCATTTTAATTGTAAATCTATGCTATATCTGCCTGCAGTACATTGCGTATTCCCAGTGCATACATCTATACAAAAATATGATTCCCGCTCTGTCCAGGGACCAAACACAGTGACCTCTCCATCTGGAATCAGGCTTGAAATGTGCCCAAACACATGGCTTCCCCATCCCACCGTGGTCCCGCGCGAAACCCAATAATTGGCCTGTACAGCGGCGGCACTCATCTCCGAATGTCATCCACTGGAGACAATTAGCCATTAGCCGTTAGCCCGCGCGACAGGTCAGAGGGAATTAACATATGCACCGCCCGCACATTACCGCGCACTCCAAGCAACTCATTAAAGCTCTCAAAGTGAACCAGGGCAATCAATGGAGTTTATACGTTTGAGACGGGGAGAGGGAGCAACTGTGGTACTATCATTTGGTTGACAATCGATATTTTTTTTTAAAGGTCCTATATTACACAAAATTCTCTTGTGAGCTTTAAGCCACGTTATAATGCCATTACCTCCTCAAAACATACCCAGAGTTGTGTTTTGTTTCACTCACACGTGTTTGAGTAACCCTTTATTATTGGTCTGTCTACATCTCCAAAGCTCAAAATGCTCTATTCCACCTTGTGATGTCATGAAGCATTAGTTTTCATGTTAACAGCTACCTTTTACCTTTAGTTGAGTAAAAATGGGCTAATCCAGGACTGAAATTATCCAAATGATTCTAGTGAAGATGTATGGGGTTTAAAAACATAGTGGAACACTTCCTGTATTACGACATGGAAGTGTGTGTTAAACGTGTGTGAATGAAACAAAACACAACTCCAGGTATGTTCGTTATGAGGAAACGACATTATAACATGGATCAGAAAATAGCGTAATATGGGACCTTTAAATAAAAACTAAACTAAAAGTAAAGGTGCACTGTGCTACTTTTCTGGTGAAGGGTCTGCCACCGGCTTGTTTCCATGGATACCGTATTGCTTTGCCGACAATGTTCCGCAGTATGCCATTAAACGTATCTATTTCCATAGAGACGAACAGGTGACACCAGTTGCTGATCTAAAATGATCAGAAGATATGGGACCCATCTAAGAATTCATGTTCTTTTAGCTATTAAAAACTTCATATATGGAGTGAATGCAATATAGATATGTTTAATGCCATACTGTGGAACATTCCAGGCCAAAAAATACATCTCCACAAGCAGGTGGAGATGACTAATACCACAACCATAGGCCTGGATATGTTTTATAGTAGAACAAATGAAAGACAGGCAGTGGTGGATGAAGTACTCAATGTGGTGAAAGTACAGATACAGAGGTAAAAAGTTTACTCAAGTAAAAGTATCACATGAAAAATTCTACTTAAGTAAAAGTATTTAAGTACCTGTTAATAATGTACTTAGAGAGTAAAAAGTAAAAGTATTTCACACAATGGTTGTTAATTTGTTAAAGTGTACATGTACATATTGATTTAAAACTGCTACATATTTTGGTCAACAGTAACAATACAAATCACTTTCTTAATGTTTCTTATGAATTTTGTGTATTTATTTTTGTTTGCTCAAAGCCGAAGCTTGAACTCGAAAAGTTTAGTCAAGATGTTACCACGAACATGGTAAAAATAACCCCTCAAATCATATGAAAAGTACTTTTTACTTTTCAGTCATGTTCAAAAATGCAGTGGAGTAGAAAGTACAGATACCTGCTTTCACGAAAAGGCAGTGAGTAGAAAGTACAGATACCTGCTTTCACGAGTCGTGAAGTAAAAGTAAAAAGTATCCACTTTTTAATGTTCTTAAGTAAAGTACAGATACCTAAAAATTCAACAGAATCCTTTGCTTGTTATAACTCATTTACTAGGCCTCAGTTACAGTGGCACAGAGGCTAAGCGTTTACCTGCAAATCAAACGGTTGCCAAGTGTAACCCTGCCCAAACACATGCTATTGTTATGTCAACGGGCAAGACATTTCACCCTATAGACTGTATAAAGAAGTGGACTAAGTGAGTGTGACGTCACCCATAGCGTTCGGCTCACGTCAAACGAAGCTCATCGAGGCTAGAGCAGTTATAGGGGCCAATTTGGAGCCGAGTTGCATAGTATCATAGCAACCAAAGAGCCAATCCAGAGCGAGGCTGTTGAAGGTGACGCCCCTTCCCACCCGCACCACTGGTTTAGCAGGGAGTGGGTGCTTAGGAA
>KN469724.1:0-11926 GCA_000787095.1 Periophthalmodon schlosseri
CCTGCTTTAGTCCCTGCTTTAGTCCCTCGTATCCCGCGGCGACGGCGTTTACGTTCGATTAAAGCGCATTAAAACAGGGCTGTGATCCAGGAGCTCACGGAGCGCGCTCAGTCGCCCGTGTGACTATAATGACATCATGAATATTAAACGAGGAGAGGATAATGAGGCCAGAGGAGAGGGGGATGAGAGAAGGAAGGGGGGGAGAGAGGAAGAGATGGAGGTAGAAGGCAGGGAGGAGGGGAGAAAGGCTGGAAATGAGAGGAGAGAGGGAGAGAGAGGGGGGCGAGCGGAGGAAGAGAGATGGAGGGATAGATGGGGGAAGAGAAAGAGAGAACGCTTAACGAGGCTCTGTGGAGGAGGAGGAGGAGGACACAAATAATCATCAGGAAATCTGCGCTAACGAGGCGATATCTGCACCAATTACACTAATATGACATTTAAGAACAGGACTAAATCAGGACTAAACCACGACTGAACCGGGACTGAACCAGGACTCAAGCGGGACTGAACCAGGTCCGAACCAGGTCCAAACCAGGTCCAAACCAGGTCCAAACCAGGTCCAAACCAGGTCCAAACCAGGTCCAAACCAGGTCTAAACAGTTGTATATGTTGGCTGTTCCTCTCGACTGCTCTCTCATGTCTTGGTGTAATCGTGTGCTTGTTTTGGCTGGCGTCCTGATGGCGTTGTGATAAATTTGTGGTCGTTTGAGTCTGTGAGTGATTGGATGCGGCAGATGTGTGGGCGGAGTCTGGAGCAGGATCATAATTAAACTCGACTTTGTCAAACCAGAATCGGATCCATAAATGTGATGTTACGGCTCCATCTGGACTCGAGAAACCAACACTAAGGATTAACACACAAATTAAGCGAAATAATTATTATGAAAAACCCGCAAGTATGAGGTTTTTAAAGTACCTGATTTTTCAAAGCTTTTAACCGTGTTATAGTTGTTTCCTTCTCATTGACCCTCTGAAGTTGTATTTGGAGTGATTCATGCTTGTTTGAGTAATCTTTATTCTCCACCCACTGTGACGTACGCATGTCCTTCTCCGGTCTTATTTTCTTCATCAGTGATACATGCAGAATTCAGCAGCATCGCGCAGTCATTTTGCTGACTACGCTGGTGTGATGTGTAGCTATCCATAGGAGGGGTCGACAGCATGCGGTGCTTTGTGATGATGACATTTACAGCAACGTCAGCTCCCATTGGGCACCAGTTTTCTAACGTGGAAGTCAGCGGACTTGTTTCTTTTGTTAAGTCGTTTTAGATCAATATTGTGATTTAAAATCTTTAAATTATAACATTATGATCCATGGGTGTCATAACTATAGAGCAGACACAAGCACAGTATGTCTGCTTTAAAAAATGTAAAAATAGAACTAGTTGATTTTAAACAGTTTCCAGTGGTCCAAAGTTATTCCTCACTTACCTTGTGCATTCTGAGCATTCTAATTATTTACCATGATGGGTTTATAAGCATTTTTCACAACTCTGAGACCCGAGAAGAGTTTTGATAAAGCTAACAACAACTACCATGCTAACAGCACACTTCCTGATTCTCAGACAATAACATGCTTTATAATTAGATGCATAATTTATGGTACTTGCCATGGATTTTAAAATATTCTCTCCTCAGGCTCGGTCAGCAGCAGTTCATCTGTAGTGTCTCAGATGGGCTCCCTGCATCCCAGATGCCCTCCCTGTGTGTCAGATTGTGTCAGATGCCCTCCCTGAACATGTGTCTCTCCTCAGGCTCGGTCAGCAGCAGTTCATCTGTAGTGTCTCAGATGGGCTCCGGGGGGCACCAGAGATCCTTTTCTGTGTCCAGCGCCGACCAGTGGACGGACGCCACAGTCATCGCCAATTCTGGTATAAACACAGGTACTACCACTACTAATACTATACTACTACTACTACTACTACTACTACTACTACTACTACTACTACTACTACTACTACTACTAATACTACTACTACTACTATTACTGCAACTACTACCAACTCAGGCATCAACACGATAAATGAGGCACTCAGCACTTTTATATAGAAATATTTATATCTCTGTTGGTATTTATTGACATGTTGCTGTTGACTTTTATACTGACTTAAGGGATTCTGCAAAACATTATCTCGTTTTTAGGTGTGTGCAGCATGTGCAGATCATACACTGTACATGTCTCTGGAACGCGGCAGCTAGCAGGATAGATATGTCCAAACAGGAAGTGATCATGGGTAGGATTTGTCGCAATCGTTTCCAATTCACTTTCTTTCACTTTCTTTGAAAAACTGCGGCCCCTCCTTCTGTAACTGCTGCAGTCAGGCTTGTCAGTTTGGTCTTAAAATGTTCGTGTTAACCCGCTCTACGTGATCCTGATGTTTTTATTTCGTTATCCCATGAATCAACATTTGAACATTAATAACGGACAAGTCAGGGGCCATCTTTTGCCAAGGTCACTCCCTCTAGCGTTAGTAACAGGTTTTAATTGACAGCGTTGCAAAGCACCCGCCTCCTGTCAAACCAGTGGTGCTGCCGGGAAGGGGCAAAAGCCTTGCTCCGGATTGGCTCTTTGGTTGCTATGATACTCGTGGTTCCAAATATGGAACTCGGCTCCAAATTCGCCCCTATAACTGCTAGCCTCAATGAGCTTCATTTGACTGAAGCTGAAAGCTATTGGTGATGTCACACTCCCTTAGTCCACTTCTTTATACAGACTATGGTGCAGATTCTGTCTTCAGTCTGGCCCACTAACGAATCCCAGAGTGAAGATGGAGACATCTGCATTTAAGAGCAGGTCAGGTTTAAAACGATCTAAAGATGTCATGGTGATTTAAAACAGACTGACACATGACATAACACATCACACGCGTCACATGACACATCACATGACACATGTTTGATTGACAGCTGCTCCGGGCTTCAAAGTTTAGTCGTGACAAACGCTGCACTTAGAGCCTGTCACTCAACCAACCACTTTAATGAACTCATGATCCACTGCATCCAATGTGTGCCAGATACTGAGAGGGTTAGATCTGGTTTAGACCTTGTGTAGACATGGTGTAGACCTTGTCTAGACATGATGTAGACATGGTGTAGACATGATGTAAACCTGGGTTAGACTTGAGTTAGACTTTGTTCCAACCTTGTTTTATTGACCTGTATATTCCCAATTTAGTCTTAGCTTAGTTCCTGGTTTAGACCTAGTTCAGTTCTGTTAAGTCCTGGTTTGGTTCTAGTTTAGTCCTGCTGGTTTAGATGATTGACTACTGGGGGGCGTCAGTATTTGAGTTGTTGTTTACTGTGTCAGCTCTCATTAGAATAAGCCCCAGTCCTTCTGTCATCACAGTCCAGTCCAGACCCGAATCTAGAGACCCCTTAAGACCTCTAAAGACCTGTCAGGTCCTAGTTTAGTCCGACTTGAACCACAGCTGAGACCCGCCCCGAGACTATACTTATTTACCTCTCATTAAAGACTGAAAGAGGACAATTGGACCAGACTGTTCAGATCCAGGACTGAGCCAGGGACTGGAACAGGGTCCAAACCCTGTCCAAACCCTGTCCAAAACCCTGTCCAAACCCTGTCCAAAACCCTGTCCAAACCCTGTCCAAAACCCTGTCCAAACCCTGGTCAAACCCTGTCCAAAACCCTGTCCAAACCCGGTCTAAACCTGGTCTAAACCTGGTCTAAACCTGGTCCAAACCTGGTCCAAACCCGGTCTAAACCCAATGTAACTCTGGCCTTGTCTCTTGTTTTTCAGAGTCTCTGCTGGGAGACTGCTCTAGTCCAAAGATGGAGCCTCCTCCATCGCCTCACGCTAACCGCAAGAAACACCGACGCAAGAAGAGCACGAGTAACTTCAAGGCCGATGGACTGCTCGCTAATGAAGGTACTACAGCAGACCAGAGATTGACCAGGTTTTTGACCTGGTTTAGACTGGGGTTAGACTGACGGGTTGCTCGCCGACAAAGGTACTGAAGAATTAGACCTGAGATAGACCCGGTTTAGACCCGGTTTAGACCCGGTTTAGACCCGGTTTAGACCCGGTTTAGACCGGCTGGCTCCTCGCCAATAAAGGTACTAGACTTAGACTGGTGGACAGGTAGATCAGTCGTCTCATAAACAGTAGGTTGTCAGTTCAAATACCGGTTCAGTGCCTGTGAGCGTGTGATTGGTCAGAGAGTGGTCTGCCCCAGGCTGGCTGTGATCACAGACTCTGTTCAAAGCCTCTGGGCCTGTTCTGGATCTGTCCTGGATCTGTCCTGGATCTGTCCTGGATCTGTCCTGGATCTGTCCTGGATCTGTCCTGGATCTGTCCTGGATCTGTCCTGGATCTGTTCTGGATCTGTTCTGGTTCTTGTGTCTTTTACATCATTCCTCTTTTAGGGACAGTGCCACATTCATGTCTTTGTTCTAAGGTTCATTTTACATATTTGTCTAATGTGGGGTCAGAGGTCAAACGTGGATCAAATGGCTGCATCTGATTGGTCCTCTGCACAGGTGACACAGATGACACAGGTGAGGGGACAGCGGGCATTTTGATTGGTCTAAATTCTTTCATAATGATTCTCTAATTGTCCAATTTAAAATCTGTGCTCTGATTGGTTGAAGCGGGGCTTCTTTGATGTGGGGTCAATTAGAAAGGTTAGGGGTCAAACTTGGGGTCAAACAGGTGCAGAGAGGGTGTGTCAGATGCCCACCCTGTTTGTCTGATGCCCTCCCCATGTGTCAGATGCCCTCCCGTGTGTCAGAAGCCCTCCCAGTGTGTCAGATGCCCTCCCAGTGTGTCAGATGCCCTCGTTCCCCTCTCCTGTGCTTGAGGTGCCCTCCCTGTGTGTCAGATGCACTCCCTCTCCTCTCCTGTGTGTCAGATGCCCTCTCCTGTGTGTCAGATGCCCTCCCCTGTGTGTCAGATGCCCTCCCCCGTGTGTCAGGTGCCCTCCCCCGTGTGTCAGGTGCCCTCCTAGTGTGTCAGATGTGTGTCAGATGCCCTCCCGCTGTGTCAGAAACCCTCCCAGTGAGTCCCGTGTGTCGGTGCCCTCCTAGTGTGTCAGATGTGTGTCAGATGCCCTCCCGCTGTGTCAGAAGCCCTCCCAGTGAGTCAGATGCCCTCCCTGTCGTGGAGCTTGTTAGTAGTTATGATTTAAATGCTTGTTCATTAGTGTTTGGTGAAAGAGGCGACATCTGTAGCACAGCTGCTCCCTCTCAGGGACAAACCGCTCCAACCATCAAACCTGCTTCAGCTATCATCAGAGGGGAGTAGGGGAGAGGAGGGAGAGACAGAAGGAGAGAGACAGAAGGGGAGAGAGAAGACTGGGGAAAGAGGATACAGAGGAAAGAGAGAGAGGGAATAAGTAAGGAGAGAGGGAAGGAGGGAGGAAGGAAGAAAAGAGGAGAGAGAGAGGGAAAAGACGAAGAGAGTAAGAATGGAAGCGAGGGAAGGAGAGAGAGAAGGATAAAGAGCCTGGGAGAGAGAGGGCTAGAGCAGGAAGACAGAGAGGATCCTGCTGTGGGACATCTGTGCAGAGATCAAATTAAAAACTGACTTTCAATTAGAACAGAGAAACGGAAGAGAATTTGCCACAAGAAAATCATAATTTTGTAACAATTAATATGAACGTCATCATTTAATCCTGGTCCTGGTCACGTCTTGGTCACGTCCTGGTTCAGACCTAGTTCAGACCTATTTCAGACCATTGTTTCAGTCTTGGTTTAGTCCTGGTTTAGTCTGGTTTCATCCTGGTTCCATCCTGGTTCCATCCTGGTTTAGACCTGGTTTAGGCCTGGTTCCATCCTGGTTTAGCCCGGGTTTAGTCTGTTGTTTCAGTCCTGGTTTTTAGTCCTGGTTTAGTCCATTGTTTCGGTCCTAGCTCAGTCCTGGTCTAAGTTTATGGTTCAGTCCTGGTTCAGTCCTGGTTCAGTCCTGGTTCAGTCCTGGTCTAAGTCTGTGGTTCAGTCCTGGTACAGTCCTGGTTCAGTCCTGGTTCAGTCCTGGTTCAGTCCTGGTTCAGTCCTGGTTCAGTCCTGGTTCAGTCCTGGTTCAGTCCTGGTTCAGTCCTGGTTCAGTCCTGGTTCAGTCCTGGTTCAGTCCTGGTTCAGTCCTGGTTCAGTCCTGGTTCAGTCCTGGTTCAGTCCTGGTTCAGTCCTGGTTCAGTCCTGGTTCAGTGCTGGTTCAGTGCTGGTTCAGACCTGGTTTAGTTTATATATAGTTAGTCCTGGTGTAACCTTTGCTTTCAGCTCAGACTGTATGAAACACTTGTAAATGCCCTCATGTTCCCTGCTGCTTATTATTTTGTGTAGTGTAGATCTGACACAGTGTACAGCTCATTCACTCAGACGTCCCTCACATTTCACTTCAGCTCATTTCTGTGCTACTCTTTATATTATATTTCTGTATTTGTTTTTCATATTAGTTTTTCATATGAGTTTTGGTGTGTTGTGGAGCTGAGGCGCGCTGACCTTTCACTGTGGGATAAGTGCAATTATTGTGTTTTAAACGCTACACGCTCGCTAACATTTAAAACCGCGCTGCGCTAGCTCCAGGCAAACAAATCGCATCACAGACGGGGAACCTGACGCAGCCGCGGTCAGAGGGCAAGGGTCAGGGGTCACGCAGCACAGAGGGGAGGAGGAGGGGGGCTACAGTTTGCCTTTAACCCTGTTCAAATGTGAGGAAATGTCCTGCAGTGGGGCTTTAACCCTGTTCTAATGTAATGAAATGTTCTGCAGTGGGGCTTAAACCCTGTTCTAATGTGAAGAACTGACAAAAAGACTGAAATCTGAACTGACAAAGTAATACAAGAATCACAACATGTTTGTACAGATCTAAACTATAGGGTTAGCAGCTTTTATGGAGAATCAGACAGGAGATTGTGTTCTTTGTGGAGGAAATGGTGCTACTTCAGAAACTGTAGCCTTTTCAGATTTGCTAATTGAGTTGGTTTAAATTGTGATTTTGGTTTGATTGCGATGAATCTTGCAGCTCTACTGTGATGTTTGTGTGTGAATGTAATTGTGTAGTGCTACTTTAGTATTGGACCCCAGGGCATCTCTCTCAGGTCTCTGAGTGAGAGTGAGAGTGTGTGTGTGTGTGTGTGTGTGTGTGTGTGTGTGTGTATATAAATGCGTGTGTGTGTATAAATATGTCTCTCTGATTGGTCCCAAATGTCAGTGCCTCTGGATCTGTCACACTCCATTACCCCAGTATTAGACCACTGCATCTGTGTGGTCTAACACTAATACAGCTCAGTGTACAGGAGAATACACCTGATATAAGTCGTTTAGTCGATTCATCGGTTGATGGAGTCTTAGATGATCGAAATGTGTGTTAGTCGACTCATTGTTTTATTTAGATTATAAGGATTTCTGTGGGACAACAGCAGAAAGGAGAAGTGAGTGAGTGAGCTGAAAATTTGGTATTTTGGTATCAAAGTCATGATTCACATGTTTAATCTTACTTTATAAAAATACACTGTTTCCTAGTACATTTTTCTGCAGTAGTGGTCTTAGTAGTAGTAGTGCAGGTGTAGTCTTGTAAGTGCAGCTTGGGTCAGATACACAGAGATACAGAATAGTTTTGAGAACTGCTTCAGTCCTGGTTTGTTCCCTGTACATGTCTGTACTCTCTTGTGTAATTCGTCCCTCGGTGTAATATTCATAATAATAATATTGTAATTGTTTCTGTGACGGTGGATGGTTCTGACCCGAGGCCTTCATTAAACTCAAACTCATTTACATCACATTTTATTTACAACGCTCCACAAAGCACTCAGATTATACAGGATCTGGTTTAGACCTGGTTTAGACTTGGTTTAGACTTGGTTTAGACTTGGTTTAGACTTGGTTTAGACTTGGTTTAGACCTGGTTTAGACTTGGTTTAGACTTGGTTTAGACTTGGTTTAGACTTGGTTTAGACTTGGTTTAGACTTGGTTTAGACTTGGTTTAGACTTGGTTTAGACTTGGTTTAGACTTGGTTTAGACTTGGTTTAGACTTGGTTTAGACTTGGTTTAGACTTGGTTTAGACTTGGTTTAGACTTGGTTTAGACCTGGTTTAGACCTGGTTTAGACCTGGTTTAGATCTGGTTTAAACCTGCTTTAGACCTGCTTTAGACCCTGGTTTAGACCCTGGTTTAGACCCTGGTTTAGACCCTGGTTTAGACCCTGGTTTAGACCCTGGTTTAGACCCTAGTTTAGACCCTGTTTAGACCCTGTTTTAGTTCTGCTTTAGACCCTGTTTTAGTTCTGCTTTAGACCCTGTTTTAGTTCTGCTTTAGACCCTGTTTTAGTTCTGCTTTAGACCCTGTTTTAGTTCTGCTTTAGACCCTGTTTTAGTTCTGCTTTAGACCCTGTTTTAGTTCTGCTTTAGACCCTGTTTTAGTTCTGCTTTAGACCCTGTTTTAGTTCTGGTTTAGGGCCTGGTTTAGGGCCTGGTTTAGGGCCTGGTTTAGTCCCTGGTTTAGTCTTAATTTAGTCCCTTTAAAGCCCCAGACTTAGGACCTGGTCTTGGTTTAGATCTTGCTTATAGTATTGGACTATGACTTTAATTAGAGGTGAATAATTAATCAAAGATCACTTTTAATTATCCATATATTTATTTCTTTATTTTATTTTTGTTTATTGTGTATTTTAAAAATACAAAACAAAATTTCTATGATCACACGGTTGTTGGAAAATCTATTCATTTTGAGTTTAGCTAAATTGTGCTTAAATTCAACATGTTTTGTACTGAACAATGCAGTTGCAAATTTGATTTATTTTTGCATAAACTACAGCTTCACACTCAAGAGGAGAGTTTAGACTTTGTGTCTCTGTTTAGATCTTTTATCTGTATATTTTCATGTATTTCATATATGTTTGTGTATATATTTCAGATGCAGAGGAGAGCTTTGACTTCCAGATCGTGTCTCTCACTGGACAAACGTGGCATTTTGAGGCAACTTCGTACGAGGAGAGAGACGCCTGGGTCCAAGTCATCGAGAGTCAGATCCTCGCGTCTCTACAGAGCTGTGAATCCAGCAAGAACAAGGTAGTAAACTATCACTATGCTACTACTGCTACTGCTGCTGCTGCATCCATACTAATATAACTGATATAACTACTGCTATACTTTACTATAACTAAACATCTAACAAATTTCTAACTAACCACAGACTGATGCCTATTTTAACTGGTAGATGCAGGTTTTGTTGTTTTTAAAATGGTGTCTGCTGCTGTCCACTAGGGGCTGGCTGTAGAAGTGGAACTACACTATGAAATCCTCTGGAGACTTTGTACTAGTCAAAGCCACGTTAGGGCATCTGGTTCAAAAGATGCTCTGGCCTCAGACACTGAGTTATGGCTATGTGATTCTGAGGGTGACATTTGTGAACCAGGCTGTTTGGCTTATTTTAAGTTCCTGCATATCTAATTAGGCCAGACTTTGATTGACAGCTCAGACTGTGCCCTGCCCCCTGCCCTTTTTCGGAATATCCTCTGGAGGAGGAGCCACCCAACGCCATTTTGATTCCTGTCTGTCTTGCAGCCATTTTAGTGAATGAGGCAGATTGACCAGACTAACTCCATCATATATGTAGTCTATGGTTTAAATATGTTTGTTTATGTTACAGTCTCGTTTGCCGAGTCAGACTGAAGCCATGGCTCTGCAGGCCATCAGGAGCCAGAGAGGAAACAGCCGCTGTGTCGACTGCGGAGCCAACAGTGTGTACCATCAATAATATATATACAACTATCTACCTGTACATATATCTATAACGCATCTGGGGGCAAATTAATATTGTTCAAATGCGGATTTGTGTTGTAAGACAGTGAGTTCTTGGGTCTAGTCACTAACAGAAAGGACCAGGTTCAACATTTGGGAATTTACCTTTTGGATATTTTATGGTAAAGCACAATGTAATCAATAGGGAAATCTGTGTCTTGTTGCATCTGAGAGTATGACGTCATTACATTCTACAATCTGAAAACTACCAATATTAATACTTTGCAGTGACATCACACTAGGGGTGTACTACATCTATCTCTATGGTGGAATGTTCAGCAGTTACCATGGTGAAAAAATGCACACTTTTGCAAACACTGCCAAAAAAGTGTGAAGATTGCCTGAAAACTCAAGAAAAAATACAAAATGGATTTAAACAGCACATTTTCAGGAGCCTGCGATCAATACGAGCGTTCATGGTGCTGTTTAGGAGTTTGCTTTTTAACAAAAACGTGAGAGTGACTAACTAAAAAACTGTTGGCTAATGCTAGCTAGCTTGTGACTGAAATCTTCTTTGAGAGGGACTTGTTTAACTGCACAAATCAGCTCACTTGTAGTTCCAGCTAAATCTGTTCTTTATGGTTAGATTGTGTTAAAACAAAGCTCAGATTAAAGTCTAACTTGAGTAACAGAGCTTCAGACAGAACAGTGTCTACAGTTAGCATCACACTCCTAGGGAATGTTGATCACATAAGCTATCAATATCAATATCGCTATGTCTGTAACACAGCTATGGGAGGGCATCTGACCGTCTCTCTCTGTTTCAGACCCGGACTGGGCCAGCCTAAACCTAGGGGCCCTGATCTGTATCGAGTGCTCTGGGATCCACAGGAACCTGGGGACTCACCTGTCCAGAGTCCGGTCTCTGGACCTGGATGACTGGCCTCTGGAGCTCATCAAAGTCCTGAGCAGCATCGGCAACGAGCTGTGCAACGCAGTGTGGGAGGGGAGCACCCAAGGGAGACTAAAGCCCACGCCCGACGCAACCAGGTAAGAGACCAGGACTGAACCAGGACTGAACCAGGACTGAACCAGGACTGAACCAGGACTGAACCAGGACTGAACCCGGACTGAACCAGGACTGAACTAGGACTGAGCTGTGCAACGCTGTGTGGAAGGGCAACACCCAAGGGAGACTTAAACTGGACCCGACATAATCAGGGAAGAGGTCTGAATCAGGACTCAACCAGGACTCAACCAGGACTCAACCAGGACTCAACCAGGACTCAACCAGGACTAAACCAGGACTAAACCACGAATGAACCAGGACTAAACCACGAATGAACCAGGACTGAACCCATGGGCTAAACATGGACTGAACCAGGACTGAACAGTCTTTCCTCTCTCTCTGCTCCTGTCTGCTCTGAATCTCATATTTGTCAGTTTAATCATAATTTCATTAATTAATCCCTGGAGCTCGTTAGCGCTCAGCTTTGTATTGACTCTGCAGTTTCTGTGGCTCATTCGACTCCCATTCAACAAAATCTGAAAATATTTAGCACCAAAGTGACTCACAACAGACTTAAAGTGCTCACACACTTTGGATACCATTTTGTGCTTGTTTCTCTGTTTAAAATTTTCAAATCATCGGCCATTTTGTGAGTCATGGATGTGCATTTGATGCGTGACTTTTGTGTGTACCTGTGTGTGTGTGTGTGCATTATGGACTGTGTGTGTAAGAGGAGAAAGAGGAGGAGAGAGGGGAGGAGGAGGGCTGGGGGTCGTTAAGGGCCCGATAATTGAGATGATATTGACGAGTTTGTGGAGCGCAGAGAGGAAACAGAGACAAACTGTAACACTGAAAAACGACTGATAAATACTGTCGATATCAGGAGAGAGCAAGAGATGAGAGAGAGAGAGAGAGGGATGGAGGCAGGGAATGTGAGAAAAGGATGGGAAAGAGAAGAGTAATTTAGTCCTTGTTTAGTTTTTGTTTAGACCTTGTTTAGTCCCGGTTTAGTCCCTGTTTAGACCTGCTTTAGTCCTTGCTTTAGACCTAGTTTAGTTCCTGCTTTAGGCTTGGTTTGGACTTGATTTAGTCCTGGTTTAGTCCTGGTTTACACCCCGCTTTAGTCCTGCTTTAGTCCTGCTTTGGTCCTGCTTTAGTCCTGCTTTAGTCCTGCTTTAGTCCTGCTTTAGTCCTGCTTTAGTCTTGCTTTAGTCCTGCT